>LJPJ01000934.1:0-119253 GCA_001430935.1 Amauroascus verrucosus
TCACCTACCGAGACTTCCCACAGTTCATTCAACACCCACCCGATCTCTTCACGTGTCCAGCTTGAGGTTCAAGAATGCAAACGATGCAAACAAACTAGCCCCACCCAACGTTAACTAACTAGAAGCTCTACACGTGATCAGTCTTCTGCACCTGGATAACCCATAGTTAGTATCAATAGCTAATCTTGAGCTCATTTCTGTCACAAAACGACAAGTCTAGAACTGTGAGGCTCATTTGCCTCACATAAGGGCGCATAATTCCCTCGCTAGAGTGCGCCTGACAGAACCACCGATTTCGTCGCGAAGACCCTACAAACCCAGTCGTAAAAGCAAGATGTGCCCGCCTCATATGGCTGCACAAACTTACCTTGGCACATCGTACACCTTCGTGTCAATATACCCCGCAAGGAGTGTCAAGCCAATTGATATATTCTCGTGCGCTACAGTTTTATTGGATTGACCTGCGTATTTTCAGCTTTCCATGAAGGGTTCCAGACTTTCACTTGGCTGCTCGACGTAGCGGCCTGTATTTGGCCATGATAGTTGCTGTTCGCGGGCCAGCCCTTATGATAATGTCCCCGTCCGGATTGAGATTTTAGATGATCTCAAGAAACGCGGGAAGAAATTCAAGCTTCGACGATCCTGCCTCAGCGTCTCCTGGTACATGATAGAGGGTGCTCCTCTCAACACGATACCCGTCAAACCGTGCACATATTCATTGAACAACTTTGAAGGCTCAGCTGCACGCTTGATTTGCACTATGCATCTGTCATGATTACCACGGAATTCTCGTCGCGAATCCTCTTGGCGCTTTTTATGTATAATGCATTCCTCATTATAGCGATCTTCTCCAATTACCACTGTTGTGGCCTGCCGATTTGAGTGGCATTCCTTTACTGGTTACAATTCCCGATTTGGTCATTTGAGTACAATTGCTTATCTCCAGATACGAGTCGAACAGAACAAGACTTCCGAGTGATAGGTACACGACATCATCTCCGCTCAGAAATCTTTTAAACCTAGCCGTACGATCATAATGTTGCCCATCGGCCCAACGATTATCTTTGACCTCGTGCTTGCCTTCGGGTTTCGCCGGAATTTCCTGGATTTTAGACCCTTTTCGCGCATAACTTGTTGAGGTTCAATTCTCTCAGAGGGTTCACTTTCAACGTGGTTTGATGCATTTTGTTCATTCATCAAACCTGATAGAGCTTGATACAGCCAGTTGGCATTTCGTTCGAGAAATGCACATAGAAATTTCGTCAAGGGCTTCAACTTCGTTTCGAATCCAGCAATGCGACGCGATATGGATTCATATCAGCATATTTGCCACAAAGTTAGAGATGTGGTTGCCAATAAACTGTTATCTGGGAGCCAGCATATCTTCGCAGTCAGGGATGTTTTAGAGCGGAAAGTTGTACACCCTTGTGCAACGTCCCATCAAACATGGGTAAAAGATGCAGCGAAATCCGGATCTAGACAAAACGACGTTCACATCATGGCTGAAATGATCATATCCATGACACCAATATCGGTGAGTGGCATAGAAGCAGTGCCCAGCGCCCATGGACTTTGGCTTCCCTTCCGTCCTCTGAGGATAAATTGTGATACCAACTCCCTCGTATTCCGAGGCCGCATTACAAGCAGATGGTTCTGATTCACTTAGGACTCCTTTGGCAATCCGCCCATCCTGATCTACATTTCTATCCGAGCTATAGTTTCCAGAAATACGAGAAGAGGGCAAGCTTGCTGGATACCAATGGAGATATAGCTTCTTCTCCGTGGCAAATAGGATAGGATATTTAGCCGGAAGTTGTCGAAAATGTATAAAGACAGAAGAACCTGCTCCTTGAATACAGCTCCATCAATCCCCTCACGACAGCAATTCCAAACCAACAACAAATAATACTTTATATTCTATCGGATCCAGTACTTAAAACAAAATGAAAGCCACTTATATCTTCTACGCACTTGCTTTGAACGTTGCCAGCATTATGGCCGTTCCAGCTGAGGCTGGCACGCTCAGTATGCTCTATATTCCCCTAATTGAGGTTTGAATAATAATTAGGAGCAACAAAAAACTTACATAAGTGCTACTCGAATAGGCACGGAACAAAACGAATCTCTCCAGCAGGATAACAGTGTCCTTGCTCAGCTCTCTGGTCAGGCGCGTAAGTTGACTAAGCTTGTCTTCACTCTTTATCCTTCCGTGCAGAGTTTAATTACTGAGCAGGTTGCATTCCATGCAGCGGCAGATGCCGTGGCTACTGCTGCCCAGAGGGCACTCCATACTGTCTTTATAGAAACGGCCGCTGCTGGTGCCCTCGCCGCTAAAGGTTTACACGCCTGTAATATCGCAAGGTTTTGAAACGATAACATGACCACCCACGATTGGGAGTGTTAGTTCCCGCTGCAAACGAGATCCCAGTTACGTGAGAGCCTTGCAGACATACGGTATGCGGAATTTATGGAGGAAATGCGTCCATGTACTGTGTGGACAACTTAGTTGTAGCAAGTCAACCCGTGGTGTTGCTCTTTGGACGCTTGTTCTTGTCTACTGTTCCTACCTTTCTAGCACACTCCTTTATATTTCGGCATATCTAGCTAGCTGCGACGTCTCTCGAAAATAAGCTGAATATCTTGCTCTAAATGGCCATGTTTCTCTCTTGACATTCTAGGGAGATACCCCTGGATCGACCCGTATTGGCGGATTTAGAAGGGAACTAGTGTGACGGCGGGATATATTCATGAGGAACGTACATGCAAATGCACAAAATCTCATCGATCACAGGTAACTAATCGTAAAACGGTCGGTGGGATTAGATATCGCTCGATCGGCGACCTGCATCGCTCGTGATATTGGTGTAGCCATTGGTTGCGGCCAACAGTGCCCAGCTTCAAGGATAGTTGCAGAAAAAGAAAGATAAGAATTGAGCCCATTGTCATCGCTAAAAGACACACACGAGCAAAAGATCTCGCATGGGAGCTCAATGAAGATGCAAAAAAGAAAAAGAAAATCGGCCCAAGCCGGGAGTCGAACCCGGGACCTCTCGCAGTTCCTCAAGGGATGCTTTGGGTTTGAATTGCTTCGATTTTCCAGAAAAGGATGGAATCGGAATTGCCCTAAGCGAGAATTATACCACTAAACCACCTGGGCGAATTTCAATAAGAAGCGAAGATCTCAATGGCTCTGATGAGTTGGGTGGTGATATGATAACTGTGATATCTAGTTATCAGTTTTTGGGGAAATTGCCAGTTAACGTGACTCACCACTCGATGACCGCCAAATTCCTTCCTACTCTCTCAACTTCCAACATCAACAGCATGGTCAATGAAGAAGCTATTAAATTAGCGATTGAAGATTTGAAGTCGCAAGAGACTGTTAATTATACCTCTACTGCCAAAAAATATAATATTGATCGAAGGACGCTGGCACGGCGTTTTCAAGGCAAAGCAGTCTCAAATCCAGAGGCGACATCAAATTATCGAAAAAAGCTTACAGATTCACAGGAATCAGTCCTTCTACAGCATATATCTTAATGACCGTGGCCTTGCTCCTACGCCTCATATTATACGGAATCTTGTGCGTGAGATTACAAAATCTGATGTTGGAATCAACTGGGTGGCCCACTTCTGCAAGCACTATGAGAATAAGTTGAAGAGCATATATACGCGAACAATTGATCGAATGCGACAGGTTGCAGATAACTCTTCCTACTATGAAGACTACTATACTTGTGTTAGTTTGATTATTTGGGTTGAATTGACTGCTTGAGGGTCCTCAGATGCTGATTTTTGTCCTTCTTCAACTAGTTGAACATGATCATTGAGAAATACAACATTGCACCATTGAATATATACAATTGTGATGAGAAAGGCTTTATAATTGGCCTTGGTCAGGTTTCAAAGTGAATAGTTATGACAGAAGCATTAAAGTCTCAAAAAGTCATGGCTATCCATTCTGGAAACCAAGAATTCATCTCTTTGATTGCATGCATCAGTGCAGACGGTTCGCGTATCCCTCCAGCACTGATTTTCAAAGGTGATCTACAGGATAGCTGGCTTGATGACTATCATCCAGATGAAGAAACAGCATATTTTGCATCCTCACTAAATGGATGGAGCAGTGATGCATTTGGACTTGAGTGGCTAGAAAGCATTGGAGCTTTGCAATCTCTCATCTCAATCCTTGAATAGTTGTAGGAGTTGCTGGCTTTGGAACATGTTCAGGGGGTGTAATTGGTTGCTTAATTTGCTTCAAAACACAGTCAGGATTGAATGGATATATCCCAGTACTAGCAAAGGCTGCTGTAATATTTGCAGTATTCACTGCCTCATTCCAAGCAGCATAGAAGAGATTCCAAAAGTTGCATTTTGTAAGGCCTGCAAAGCTTTGTACAATTTCCTGAGCCTCCTGGAGTATGCACTTGCCAAAGGCCCAAAGATTGCTACATTGGGAGGTTGCAAACGGTGTGTTGAATGTGGAGGAAGGATTGCTAGTAATATTCACCTGTCATCTGCAGCCTTAACAAATTCAATATTTATATGAGAGGAATGCCCATCCAGTATAAGAAGCCTTCTTCCATGGCCAGCCTTAGCCTTAGTATGCCGGTCAAAGATTCTCCCAGGTTGTTCTGTCATCTGGTATAAAGACTGTTATCCATGCTACTGAGAAGCTTGCTACAGAGAAGGAAATACAGCTTTATAAAGAACATCAATTAATCAATGCTCTAGAGAAGGAGCGCAAGTGTTGGAAGTGTGGAAAGCCTATGGGGCTCTTTGATAAGGAGAGGCCTGGGCCAGCTCAATTCTTCTCTCCCAGTAAGGTTTCTGTTGCTTGTCAACGCGCTCTTGAATTGGAGATAGAGAAGTAGGATAAGACTGCATTGAATGAAGAGCTAAAGCTTCAATGTGCAATTATGAAGGAAGAGAAGGCCTGGGAGGCAGAGGAGCACAAGGCAGCCCAGCTAGAAGCCTGTCAGCACAAGCAGGAAGAGAAGCAGCGCCAGGCTGAGGAGCAAAGGTAGTGGAACCGCCAGGTTGAGGCACAGCAGAAGGCCAAAGAGTAGTTGAAGAGGCCTCAGGCCTCTGGAGGCAGGAAGCATAAAGCCCCTGAGCAGCCACCCACCCCCTGGAAGAGGGCTTCTACTATGAATCTCACTCCCTAGGCCCTATACAACCTTCCTTACTAGGAAGTTCCACAGATTCAAGTTCCATTTCTCAATTAAACACTCCTTTACTTCCTTTCCTAGCAAAACCTCGTTCAAACCGCTCTGGCCGAGTTATTAAGCCAAACAATCGTTATTTTTCTTGATCATACTAATTTCTATATACTAGAGAACCCACTCTTTTAATTCCTAATTGCTAATTTAATTATATTTAGTGGTTGTTTTATAATTGTTGAATTCGTAGGGAGTAGCGATTTGAAATTTAACGGTCATCGAGTGGTGAGTCACGTTAACAAACAATGTTCGGGAGTGATGGCTAGGAACGAAGAACAAACAAACACCCAAGCGCCGAAGTTGGCTTACTATTACGAACTTCATCAAAGAGCAAATCCGATTGATTTCACTATTATAATTAGTTAGCTATAACTAGTTGTTAACGACATAGCTATATAGATCTTACGACCAAGGCGTCAGGTTTTAACTAGTCACACACTGGTACAACGCGTGATCAAAAGAGGAAAACCCAACTCCCACCTCCAAGTCAAAATACCCACCTCAACACCACTGGAAATGTCACTATTAAGAGGAAAATCCCTGTGATAAAGATTTACCTCTGCAGGAACTCGTCCACTTCGAACCCAATTCTTCTCAGCGCTTTTTCCTCAATCGACTTTGGAGAGTCTGCAAGTCGCCTGACCACCAGCGTCCGCGCATCGTCTAGGCGAACCTCTACGGGATTCCCGTCACCGAAGCGGGCTAGTTCTTCTCTATTACAGTCGCGCACATACACGGTGGCGTCGGGGCCAACGCAGCCTCGCCAGAGAGACGCCATCCACTGCCAATGATCAATCGGTGCGTACGCATCGTTGATAGGAGTCGCGCATGCATGCGCGTCCGCAGTGCTGAGTTGGTATTGTGGGACCAAGGCAATTCGAAACGTCGAGTCTGACAAGATAGGAACGTCCGCGAGTGGTGGCCCCGTTTCTGCCACGGGAGAGATAAGTGACTTAGGCGAAATACCATTAGGAAGTTTCTCCTTTTCAGGCTCGGTTGCTGGCTGTGGTTGAGAGTTGTTCACGAAACGCATGATTTCTTCCGAGATTTTGTGCCAGGCCGATATGGTTTCGAGGTACTGAATTGTTGCATCTCGCATATCTTTAGACCTGGTCGAGTCATCTGGGATACCCAATTCCGGCCCTTGAAATATCCGAACGACTTGACCTACTTTGGATGAGAGAGCGCTCTTTAGATGCTGAAGCACGCATCGAACAGAGTCTGCGTTCTGACCCTCGATTGCGATAACGGCACCCCGACATGTTTGCGCGGACTTGATTGTCATGAAGGGAGGGGAGACCCTAGATAGAACTTTGATTTTATTGACGAATGGAATTGTCATGACTGTTGCCTTCACCTCGTTTTGGTGATTTTGTTGGGAAGGAGGTAATGTATGCAATGGCGGCAGTATTAGGCTCTGACCATGAGCTGATTCTGAAAGGTTTGCCATTCCCAATTGTCGTGGTGGCTCTAGCACATAACTAGATTGCATCATTTTTGGGTGAGAAAATGACGAGCCCTGTGAAGAGTATCCGTTTCCAGGGCTCAAATCCTTCCAGGTCGGGAGGAAATCGCATCGGCGTCGTTTGATACCTGGGGAAAGGAGACCGTTATCGTCTCGATATTGAGGTTGAAAGGTGATCACCCAGTCGGATTTTGGGGTCGCTTGTATCGGACTTGCTGACCTTGTCTCCTTTCGGGATGAGCGATTGTCGAAACCATTACGCGTTTGTTGATTAGTGTTTGAAGGGACAATAGAGTCGTCGCTGGCCCGACTAAATGGAACAAATGGAGTTGTAGGCGTTGGTGGAGCGTTCATGACCCTGCCACCGCATCTACTACAGATAGATGCACCAGTAGGATTGTTGCTAATCCCTGAATTGGCCGCACCAGTACTGCCTCCCTTTCTCCCATAGCGGCGTGGTTGATATCGATAATCAGGATACTGCTGCTGATGCCTGGCCTTTTCTTCCTAATTTTCCGTTAGAACCGCTACAACTAACCATTTTTATTGAAACTTCAAGATTACTTACTTCTGCAAGATTTTTCCAATCCTGTTTGGATTCGTTTGGAAGAGTTCTCCATTTTTTGCCGATTATCTTGGAGATCTCGGGGTTCGCAAGACCAGGATTCTGGGCAACAACGGCCGCTTGGAAATGTTGGCGAAACAAAATGAAAGCTAGCCGTTGCGTGCGAGTATCAGTATAAAGTTTCATGGTCCTCCATTTTAACTCAAGTCATAGGATTTGCTCTCGTGCGATGACGATGCGGAGATAATCTGAAAATGTCAAGGCAAAAAAGATATACGCACCATTTCTAGGACGAGGTATCTTTGGGTCGGGCTGGCAGAGGCAAAACTGCATATTGGAGTCTCTTGACGAGGTAGACTTCGTCGAACCAGCAGATGTTGCACGCTCCTCTCTAGCGAGATCCGAGGCGGCAACTGATGGTACTCGTTTCCGACTCATCGGAGATGCTAATACGGTTGGCATCTCCGCAGCATGGATATTCTTCGCTGAGGCAGTTGCAAGACCGACAGTAGAGCTCCGTGTCGGTGCCGTGATTAAGGAGCCCATTTCGAATTGAGCCGATTGCTTATAGCCATGCTTCTCGAGACTCTCCCGGCTCAATCTATCAGCCGTGTTTCTATGATCTAGCAATGTGCTAGGGCGGATTGGAAGATCCCGGCCGGAAAAGTCATGGTAGAGCCCAAGCGGCTTGGGCAATACTCTATCGTAAGACATGGGAAAAAACGATAATTCGATTGCGAGTGTCAGGCCTTGTTGCAATGGCCTCGTACTTATCGTCCTCCCTGTCTGCTTTCACGCTCTGCTTTTGAACCATCGTGACCTTTGTTGTTCATCAGGGAATGATCCTATTTAAGACCATTTCTTGAACTTTCTTTGTTTCTTGGAATGCGCACAGTGATAAAATTATCATATTGCAAACAATTGTAGTCGTCTACTGCAATTGTGCCATGATGGCTGCGGTGATGGTTAAACTGGCTCGCTGAAACAAAAGAAGAAGGGGGAAAAAAATAAAAATAAAAATAAAACTAAATATAAAAAAAAGCAAAACAAGTCCTGTTACCGATGTTCCAGGGAACTATTGTCTTTGGATCCTTTGTCCGTCCCAGCACCTGGATGCGGCGAGATGCACTTTCTCGTTTCCTTTGATGTGAGACATCCAATCACCGATAAATAGTTAGCTGCAACAATGCGATGATGAAATCTATACTCGCTTTGGCGTACCGCGACTACAAACAGGCATTGATTTACGTCGCCAGCAAAAGTAGTCTCCGACCCAACGTCTCAGTCACAGAAAATACTTCGGGACCGTCGCACAGCAGACAAGATGCAGAACAGCTCCACTCGACTGAACCCCCTAACAAAGCGTACTTTTCACTTGGAACTACCTCTTAACTCAGCTGACGTCGGATAGTTATGTCGGCTAGCATTAGCTTCCACGCTTTTCCACCGCAGTGGTGTATTCAGGCAATTCCCCCTGTCTATCTTATCTTGCCCACGATTTTCTTTGAACAATTCCCAATCCAATCAGTGTGGCAAGAATGTCTTAGGCTTCCAAAGGGGACAAGGCCCGCGGGTATGAAACCTTGGGCAAGATGCCCGGAGTGGCGCAATCGGGGCCTTGCTGCGATAACTAGCGGCTCGACCTTGCCGATTGCTTCTGAGATAGCAGCCGCCGACCCGTAAGGGGCAACTCCAAACCAACTGGTGATTCCAACAGCCCACCGCTGGGTGGCAACCGTTTCTCCGCTGCTATTCTGGGATTGCTAGTCTCACTTCAACCATCGTTCTTTGATGACGTTGAATATTTCCGACGCCAAAAGTTGCTGGGCCGCGGGTCCTAGATGCAAGGAATCCCTGATTCAAGTTCGGGTTAGCGTTTTCGTACAGGGAGTGCCCCAAAAAGAGAAAAAAAAAGGACATGTCAACACACGATTCTCGGGTTTCCAACTTACCAAAACAGAAACCTTTCCGGATCACTGCAGGTATTCTGTTTCAACGGCGCCTTTGCCGGGTTGATGCAAGGGTCATTGACATTTTCCCACGCTATACCATTTTTCCCAAACTCTTCTCCTTCAATGAGTCCACCAACCCAAAGCTGTCTCTCTCGAACCTGGTCAATGAGAAACGAATTTGTATCAAGCAAAAATAGCGAGCCGTGTTTCCATTGTTCTGCGCGGCTTCGTACTTGGCTGTGCCAGTGTTTGGTCAGGTTAACGGCGTCTTTTTGAACAACACCTTGCCTTGTTTTGAATGCAGGAAGGAATGTCATATCCACTGGCAGTGAGAGTATTATCTTCGTGTCTTTAGTTGACCAGTGGCTTGCTAGATTCTCCATAAGTGCAAACAACTTATCCACGATCCGCTGAGCGCCTTTCTTTGCCATGTCTAACTCCTGTTCCGCGAGTTTCCAGAGATCCCACGTTCCGAAGGAGATAACAAAGATGGTACTGTCTTTTAGATCTGAAACCTGTCCTTTTGGCCCGCCATATTCTTTATCCAACCACCCGGATATCTGGTCATCAAGGTCGGCGACCGGTCCCGCCGTATCGTTGATTTGCAAAGCTTCTAGCTCCTCATTGTCGATGATAGCACCGAATGAAGGATCTGGTGTTTCGGTCGTGACTTCCAACATACATGGAAACTGCTCAAGGTTCTGATCAGCATCTCTATTTGCGACGTCTGGGACAAGCTGCGTTTTACCTGCGAACAGAGCATTTCCGGCCATACTTGTTGTTCACGCGGTCTATACACTGTATCGTCATCGCTCCAAGAATCTCCAAAGACTACCAGCCTATACGTGCGGTCTTGAGGAGCTCCGAATTGTACAATCTTCAAGGGTAGGAGGTTCAGATACCATGAGAAATATAGGATGCCCAGTAAGGCCAGGCCGGTAAGGAGATAAAGTCTCGCTGAAAAACGCATGTTAAGTCTATTCCTATTATTCTGCTTATTGTGGGAGGAAAAAAAAAAAAAAACCTAGGAGAACACTGCCGAACTAGATGCGATGAGGCAACCAACGAAACAGAGATCAAAATTTCCAGACGAGAAGGAAGATAATGAGATTACGCATGAATGCGGGATAATTGTTGCTGGGAGAATAAATAACTTATATATGCTCCCTACTTTACTTGCTTGCCTCGCACAAGCCGTTGGGTCCTTGCAAGGAGTAGGTTGCCAAGACGACTTGGAAACTTGACGAGTTCTTAATATGAGGTGGAGATTTTCCGTCAGGTTTCGATATCAGTGAGCTGCACTTTGTCTGCGAATTCGGCCGTTGAATATAGATTGATACGCGGCTGAGAAGCGGGAACGGCTGAAACACGATACATCCTAAGGCTAGGGGTTCAGTGAAAGCTGCCGTTGGGGTCAATTTCAGAGCGGCTTTTCATGACCAGAATTCGGGAGCAAGATGTCAGGGATGTGGCTTACGACGAAGATCTTGCGTTCAAGATTCGACCCCAGCGAACTTTTTCTTTTTTTCGTTGGGCCGGATCTCCCGAACTAGCAAACTCTCACGTACCTTAAAAAGGTGGTTTGCAATTAGTTTGCAAAGGCAGAGCTAACTAGACTTTAACGAAGCGAAAGCTCAATGGATTCAATTTACAGGATAGGTTTCATCTTTGAGAAATTCATGCACGCGTGGCTTCAATCTTGTCTTCACCGACAGACTCCCGCCGTCTCCACGTTTTGCTCGGCACTTGTTGCAAAAGAATTACCATCGACAGTCGATCATCGCTCATCACGCTTCCAATGATTTACCCAACACCAAGAACGCCAAAGGCTCGGCGCCACGCGTTTACAGTGCCAGGTCAACAGTTTACAAGCTCCCTACAATTTTACACCAAAATTGGCACTTTGAATTCTTTTTAATTTATAAGCTGAAGTCGATCTCGTAGTATAGAAACTTCTGATCTAGCACTGTAAATTCCGACTCAGCGAAATTGTTGACGTAGGCGGTGTTACTCTCGAGCCCATTGTATGTACATATTATCATCAGAGTGACTAATGGAAGGGCAATGTGTCGTGATTTTTCTGAGTATGTTGAATTCAATTCTTGAAAAATTCACAGATTGTTTGATGATGGTTGTATAACATTTTGTAAGGAGATTTTTCTCTTCAGAATTCTCAATCGCCCGTAGATCGAACGACATCCAGGTGTATGTATGGCTTCAGATAACCTCAATGTTTGAAGAGATTCGGTCAGTCCGTCCCTGATGGCCAAGCACGGACAATTTCCCAGAATAGAATATTCAAATGAGCTCCCAGTTGGCTTGTATTGACAACACAATACTTGTAGCTATTCCATTATTTTTGAGGATCATTCTTACCTTGCTGTAGAGTTAAGCCGAACAAGCAAGATATTGGTTATGGCCAAGGCCTCGGGTAAGTATCGATATCTTTGTACGGAGGCCTCGGGGTTTGAAGTAACCGTAGCGGTTCAAATGTCACTTTAGTAAGTGGAAAAATCAGACTGGTAACAATGCCATTTGCACATTGAACTTAAATGTAAACTGCGCTGGTATCGCATGGTGCTAGGAGCGCGCATGTTATTCCCAAAGAAAAGAAAAATAAGCTCACTCACGCCTTGGAACAACCTTAATGTCGCGACTCCTTGTGGTGTCACAGGCGAATTGTCTAGAAAGTTCCACGATAGCTCGTGGTATTTTGGTTCCTCAAGAGTTCAATTGCCGCGCCAACACACGGTAGCTGTGACGTAGTATCTGGTCAAGTGTGCAGATTGGGGGCCGCGATAGAAACTCGAATAGCCGTCTGGAGGTGGTGTGCCATTCAGTCGCACGACTAAAGGACACGGACAAAGGCAAGTGATGCTGGTTTCACAATCGTAGACTGAAAAAGCCGTGTCATATTGAAGGGTCGGAGCGGCGGCGAAAGAATGTCTTTAGCCGTGGAAGGGGAGATTTGGAGTCGAGCAATTGCATAAGCCGCCGTGTTCAGGAAGCCGATGAGATATACCATCCCTTGGCCGTTCCGTGCAATGGAGAAGATCACCTTGTTGTCGCGAAAGGGGAATTTGGCGAAGAGAAAACGTTGGTGCGTGCGCAGCTTACATAAGTGGCTAGCAGGCTCCGTATGATTGGCTGTAAATATGTAGGGCTGCTTACATAGGCAGCTCCCGGTTTGGGATTAGCTTCGCTTAGTCAACCACCCACAGAATGCGGAATTTCGCTAAGGATTATCCACAAACGCAGATTTGAAGTTGTCTGTGTGAGACGTCGACGACCCTTTACCAACCAACGCCCCTCGACAATTTGCGTGTGCCTCCGTCTTGACCACGGATTCCTGTCAAGATGAAGCTCAACATTGCTTACCCGGCCAATGGGTCGCAGAAATTGATCGAGATCGACGATGAGCGCAAGCTCCGACCCTTCATGGAGAAGCGCATGGGAACCGAAGTGAGCCACGACTTAATCCAGTCCTTTTCTTTTCGGCGGAGATAACGGGCTAGTTTTGAGTGAACACACAAGTGCTGATGTCAAATTTGTGGCGCGTTTTAGGTCTCTGGCGATTCTCTCGGTGATGAATTCAAGGGTTATTTGTTCAGAATCACTGGTGGAAACGATAAGCAAGGTACGGATGGTTTACAACCAGTCGGATGTCTACTAGCCATACTTGAGTGAGCTTTTTCGCTAACTGGGTTGCAGGTTTCCCCATGAAGCAGGGTGGTATGTAGAGAGTTTCGATTTCGATTTCGCTTTCGATAGTACGACGAAGCTCATGGTTTCATCCTAGTTCTACTGCCCAATCGTACCAGACTGCTCCTCAGCGCCGGCCACAGGTATTTACGATATCCGATGCTATGAAAACATCCCTAGGATCTTCCAACTGACATTGGACCATAGCTGCTATCGACCCCGCCGAACTGGTGAGCGTAAGAGAAAGAGCGTTCGTGGAGGTACGATTCATATCACTTTTTTGATGGGCTTTTTTTATGAGCATTGTCTAAACTGAAACATTTTTTTTTAGCCATCACCGGTTATGATCTCGCAGTCATGGCCCTCACCGTCGTGAAGCAAGGTGAAGGTGAAATCCCAGGACTTACAGATGTTGTCAACCCTAAGAGACTTGGTCCCAAGCGTGCCACCAAAATTCGCAAGTTCTTCGGTTTGGATAAGAAGGATGATGTCAGAAAATTTGTCATCCGTCGCACCGTGACCAGGGAGGGAAAGAAGGACTACACCAAGGCTCCCAAGATCCAGCGCCTCGTCACCCCCCAGCGCCTCCAGCGCAAACGTCAAAGAATCGCTCTCAAGCGCCGCCGAGCAGAGTCTGCCAAGGAGCAAGCGTAAGTCGTTACAAAGCCAGATACTCGTTTCGAAGAATGCTCACATTTGTTTTCAACGTTAGTAACGAATATGCTAAGCTTTTGGCTGCCCGTGTCCACGAGGAGAAGGCCAAGCGTGAGGAGCTCCGCAAGCGCCGAGCATCATCCATGAGAAAGTAAATGGTTTTGCTTAGTGGTTAATACCGGGGAAGAAGTTCGGGTGCGGACGGGCTAAAGGAAACGGGGTGTTTTGTGCAACTATTATGAGCCTCGAAATCAAAGAGAAATACCATGTTTCTTTTCTCTTGTCTTTTCTTCAATCAACGAATACAGAGTCTTTGGGTCATGGGAGTTTTATTATATCTACTACGAAAATTCGTTTGCCAAATGACACGTTTGTTCAAATACCTTCGACCCGTAGCAAATACGAATTGAACCCCGGTTAAATTAAAGCCCCGGCTCCCTTTTGCTCTCTGATACAAGGATAGAATAGGCACAGATGCTTTTCTAATGCCCTAACTAGGAGATTGCAAGCGCCTGATGAAATCCACATCTGAACGTTCTCCCATCTGAACGTCAGCACAGGTCTCAGGTTGCGTTGTGGATTGGTCTATTACTCCTAAAATTAACACTTTGTCTAAGATGTTCCTCGTTAGCGGCAGTAGCTATAGCTCCTTAACCAGTTCAACTATAGGTTGAACTGAAACATACGTAAATGTACATTTCTTGGAATTTAAACATTGATGGAGAGATGTACGGAGTGTCCTCAATGTGTTGAGTTCCAAGTCCCGATTAATGTCGCTTATTAACAGCCCATAATCCTACTATCGTCGCCACAGCAGGAAGACATAAAGTATTAAAGTAGGAAAAGAGTGAATAAATGCCTGCTTTTGATTCTAGGACCTATCTAAAGACATTACATTGCAGGAGGACAATGTTGTTTGCTAAACAACCCAGTTGACCTGCACTTCAACTGTTCCCCCAACAAACAACATGCCATCAGACCTCGCGGAAGTAAAAGAAATGACAAACAAACACAGCTCGAGAAGCGTAGTTACAGATTTTCCCAATCCTTTCAGCAAATCAAAGCAAATAAAAACAAAGACCAGGCCATTCTGAGAGTACATAATAAGTGTAAACTTGACAGCGCCGCCATATGCAATTGGAATAGAGTAGGTGACGCAGCCCAGAATAAAACCGTAAACCATGAATTAGGAAAAGGGAAGCATAAAAAGGCCGCAATCTCTCTCGGTTATGCGAATCCGAAATACTCGCTGCCAGCTGTCATTGCCGTGTAGAGGCGTTGCCGGAGGGTTTCATAACTTTCATACTCCGGCAAATCAAGTTCTATCATATAAGTTAGCTCCAAGACGGACAAAACCAAAGAAATGGTGGGGAACTTACGGTTGAAACAAGTATGGGAACTCGGTAACCTATCCTTATTACCATAGTCCCGATGGATATTAAATTTGCTGAACCCATTCATGCCCTCAAGCTCGCGGAAACCGTTCAATGGGACCTTACTAGTACCGGTAACGAACTGCAATAATTTGGCGCGTTCCTCTTTGTCAAATGAGCGAACAGCGCGCCAGAACCACTGGATTTGCGGCGACGAAGCCGAGTAATTGTGATAATCGGTATTGTTCTTCCAGTCATCAACATCAATTTCGGGTAGACCAGAAATCAACAACTCCAGCTCCTGCTCATTGAAAATGGAGATAAGGTCTGCGGGGATAATATCGTGAAAACCTTTCAAAAAATTGTCCAGTTGCTCCTTGACGGACCCAACCAATCGGTGCTCAACCACTAGTTGGACGTATTCTTCCTTATTTTCTTGAGTAACTGGAATGTTGCGGCCGTTCTCAATCAAGTCAATAACTTGCTTTTCGCCAAAATCTTCAACCTCGACTGAAAAGTTCTCAGTGAGAATATCGGTGATATCGTTTTCTAGCATCCACAGAAGCGATTTGTAGTAGTCTAAATCAAGAGTTTCCATATCCTTGATCGATACCGACTTTCCAAGAATACGCTTGTACACCGCGCGACTGAAATGGCAATCCAATACTCGACCTTCATAGAGGGCTTTGCCGATAATGCGTCCAATGAATTTGAAAAACATTAAATGTTCTTGATTGACTCCGCTCAGACGGTTAGGGTGGAATGTAGTGCGGTCAGATGCCACGGGAATGAACAGAGCGTAGTTAGGATTGAACATTCCACGAGCAAGGACTTGGAACCATTCTCGGGTCACACCGCCTGCGTCAACGCCCTCTTCGCCATGGAAACGAATATTAAGCTTGCCATATTTCATCTCGTCCGCCGTTTTGAAGTACAGCGATTTAAAGGAATCAAGGAAAACTTGATCTCGGCGAACAGATAGTTGGAGGGGTGGATGAGGATGCCGAGTTTCAGACCCACGAGAATGAATACGCCGGTTAAAGTAATTGCGTTTGTTATCAAACTCGAGCACCTTCGGGTTCTTGACTAGGAGCGAAAATGTACCACTCATCAGTCGGGGATTTTGGCGAACTAGCTCATTAAGAATCTTTCGGTGTTCCCCTGTAAATGTGAAGAACAATCCCTCCATTCCCGCATCCGGCGGAGGGCTCGATATAGAGAATTCCCGTCCGTGCCTTGCAAGTGGAAGATCCCTCAATGTAGTATTCTTGCAGACAACCATGAGAGACTCAATAAGCGGAAGTAGCGTAGTCGCCACGTTTAGCATACTATCCTTTTGGCGAATGGTGGTGAGACATTCGCTCAATTTATTCCAGAGTGGTCCAAAAGTGGCACTCTCGTAAAGGTTCTTCAGAATATTTTCTTTCTCGGTAGACTCAGAATCGACTCCCTTATCTTTGTCACCTCTGGATGGATCAAACAAGTAATCAAGAGCAGTAAGGACTCGAAGAAGTTTAGCTTGATCCGAACTCGCGGGTGAGAACTTTGATAGAGCCATTCCTTGAACATCGGTCCCGCTTTTTGCTTGAGCAATGTGCGGAAGCAGCTCATTGAGGTCTGACAGGATGGATTCACTTAGTGTCTGAGCTTGTTGTACTAGCTCGTTGCCAATGACATCCTTTGCTCCAGGAATGGACGACAGATTATTGATGGTTGACAATGTTTCTCTGAAGATTTTGCCATTGCACTCACGGGCAGCGAGTATATGGACTACCAATTGGAGATTATGTTCAGGCACCACTGGAGGTTCGATAACACGCTGTTTCTTCTGTTTTGAATCTGCTTGACCGTCACTGGGAGGGTGCTCCGCATCTCTTTCGGGTCCTTCAGGTGCACCAGGCGCAACGTCGGTCATTGTGGTGTCAGTTTGATTTGCAACTTCCGCCTGTTCATTCTCCTTGGTAGATTCAGCTTCCTTCGCCTTGGCTTCTTCCTGCCTCTCTTTCTCCTTCTTAAGCAGAATAGACAATGGCTGCGTAATGCTGCTTAGCAATCCAGAGAGCTGCTCCATACAATTCGGACTATCGAGGATGGCCTTGCGGTCGAGTAGCGACAACAAGGAGTTCAATGCAAATTTATTTGCCTTGTTCTCTTTAAACTTACCCTTGCGGAACGACTTGAACTTGAATGCCGCGTGGGAGTCATGTTCTGTGAGGAAGAACCAGGGGATATGGGGATTATATTGTGTAAGGAACGACAAAGCACCTAGACACTGTTGAATCACCACCAAAGGAGTAACATCACCGTTCGCGCCAGGGATAGGCAACGAGGCAGTGCGTTTAAGTTGAGGAGTTTTCTGAGCTGTGGGTGTTTTCGCCCTGAGAGACAAATGAGCAAAACTGCGTTCAACAGCAGAAACATCCGCACTACCATCCTGAAGAATCAGGAGAAGCAAACTAAGAACCTCCATCCTGTTCTGGCGGTTCTGGCATACATTATGGAGAATGTCATTCAAATGAAGCCTGGCGTTGCCTTGTAACGGCATAAACATCAGGCGTAGAAGCGTTGCAACACCAGCTTTGTCAAGCATTTGAACAATTTGACGTCGTTGTGGCTTCTTGACGGTTTCATCTTGGTGAGAAGTTTCTGCTCGAGACTGAGAGTCCATTCTACCGATATCGAATTGTGCCAAGCGCCTGCCAGTGAGGGCACGGGCTTCATTGACGAACTCGGGACCAAGTGCCGCTAAAACCTCTTCGGGCTGGTCGGCTAGCACCGTTTGCCGAAGAGACGGGTTTAGCGTAGCAAGAAAACTTGCTGGATCCATATCCTCAGCATGTGGGGTTCCATTAACTGCAGCTTGTCGACGAGCGGCATCTCGTTCGCGACGACGATGATCAGCCGCCTCCTGTTGCAGGAGTTCTTCGCGAATTTCTGGAGGCAAAGCTTCTAAAAATTCTGGGTTAATTTCACTGGGTTCTTCGCCTGCAGCGGCGGCGTGGGATCTTTGTTCTGCCAGCTGTTGCATAATAACCTCCTCTCGGAATTCTTCGGGAATGGCTTCAAGAAATTCCGGATCAATATCCATGCCGGTGATATCGAGCTGGCGGCCTCGGATTGTAGTATGCACGCGGGGTGCAGTCTCCGAGGGGCCAGCAGCAGGGGCTTCAGCTGCCGGTTGTTGCGTCTCTTGACCTGGTTCTGTTGGTCGGACATCGTCCATTGGTTCACCGTCAGGGGCTCGACAAACATTTTCTTCCGCCGCGCGCTCAGCTTCTTGTCGTTGCCTCAATGCTACCTCCTCTTCCTCTTTACGCTTGCGTTCTTTTTCGGCCTCTTCCTTGGCAACGCGCTCTTGTCGTTCCTTCTCTTTCCGCTCTTCTTCTCGTCGCTTCATTTCCTCTTCCAGTTGTTTCTTTAAACGCTTTCCTTCTTCAATTGCGGGGGGAACTAGAAGTCTTAAGATAGAATTTAGGAGCCGCAAAGCTTTGTCAACATAACTATTCCCGAACAGGATACGGGCTTCTTCTTGCCAGCGTGTAGTCGTATTTGAGATATTGAATGAGACCGCCTGAACGGGATCATCGCGAGGACGCGTGCTCACAGCGGTAGGTCTACTTAGCCCAAGGAGATCTTGAAGGCGAGATGGCAAAGCAGCATCACGTTCGATATGAAGATGGAACCCGTCGGGTCGGGTGACGACACCAAAACCGGGACCACCTTGTCCAATAACTTGGAGAATCGCGTTCATGAAACTAACAGGACTATCGACAGCAAAGAGTGTGCCTTGGTTACCGGGCTCAAGGGCATGGACCCAGTCACTGAATGCTTCGGTGCTTGGCGGTTGATCCGTCGGTCGATCATTGCGACGCAACAATGGGTTTGTCCCATCATCATTCCGAGGAGCAGTGATTGGCGTGCGGTGCGTTCGGTAGCTGGGAATGTGGGTGCCTCCGTGGCGGCCTCCAAAGCCACCCGTGAAAACGTTCCATGGTGTTCGTTGAGTCCGGGAATGGGTAAGCTCATCCACCCACGCCCAAGGTGAGTTAGAGATATCCTCTTCATCTATTCAAGAAGTCAGTAAAACACTTTATTTAATTTGAAGCAAACGAAAGTAGCAACAGACCATCAAACCCGTGGTAGCCATGCTCATCATAATCGTCTCCATCTTCCTCTAGCTCGTCTAGCTCATCTTCTTCTTCTGTGGGAATAGTCAGCAGCCAGACCTTACGAACGTTAGAATTAGGCGTACCATCATCTTCATTCATATCATCATCATCCATCACATCATCATGTAAAGGTCCTCCCAGCGCAAGATCGTTTTCGATACGATCAACAGCTCCTCCAGCACCCTCAAGAACACGTAATAGTTCATCAAAATGCGGCGGTCCGACATGACGATCTCCCTGAGCGATATCTTCTAAGTCGTTCTCAATTTGCTCCATTATTTCAGCATCTGCTTCATCCTCATCGGACATTTCTTCGCTTTCCCATTCATCATCATCACCTCCGTGCAGGCTGTCATTATCATGATCTCCAGTGATTTCTCCAGCCATAATTTCATCATCCAAATCGGACTCCTCTTCACTCTCGTCTTCATCTTCATCTTCGTCGTCTTCATCATCCTCGTCACTCTCAATGAAGACTTCAACATCCATCGGTGTATCACCTGGAAGACCTTCGATGGGCCCACGTTCATCCAGATCCTCGTCTTCGCTAACGACTTCGCCGTCATTTTCAGGCATATCTTCTTCATAATCCATTTCCTCGTCATAGTCATCGTCATACATCTCATCCTCGTCTTCTTCCTCTTCGCTAGACGTATCTTCCTCATGATCTGGTTCAAACATTCCAAGAGTTGAATGGCGAAACAGGTCGGGAGTTTCCTCTCTGTCATCTTCAATATCTGACACGGAAGTCGCAGAGGAGATCTCGTCATCATCGACTAGCTCAGGGGCACCAACGCCAGAGATACTTGCAGCCTCGCTGAGTAAAACCGCAGTCTGAGTAAGTTTATTCAATGGGCGAAGGATGTATTTGACAGCCCGCTTAGCAGAAGGGAAGTTCAAATCTATATCGGCAACCGACGAAGTGAATGCAGAGATAAAATGCTTCTCAAACATCATCTTAGCGATATAGCGGGTGGAGGAAGGAGAATGTGCCGAGCCATCCGCGTTTGTTGCTCCGCTCAGCATTTTATCAAACAGATCGGCTAAACACATAAGTCGGGCATATTTGATGTCAAGCGGCTCTTGAGACGAATTTGCCTCCTTGTATGACCGTAGAGCATGCTCCAAGACAAATCTTCGAACAAACATCAAATCCGTCTCGTCTTCTTCTTCCATCGTTGGACGTCTTTTCGATCCGCCGAATTCCCCGGTCTTAGAGCACAGTGCAACAATTACACGCATAGCCCAATGTGATGTATTAATATTCTTCTTGAACGGTATAGATTCGTCATGTTCTAGAGTTCCGACAGGAATAAGAGAATGTAGTAAATAATTCAGGACGCCGGATCGCGGCTTCGAAGGAGTAGCAGCAAGGGGGTCAGCCTTGCGCGAGAAGTTAATAAATTCTACTTTTGTGCGGTTGTACGAGGAGAGAAGTTCTGTCAAACATTGAAGGAGGAAACATCGATAGATGTAGATGGGATGATCTTCAGATTTAAACTGCGGTTTCTCCTGCTTTTTGGAAGCAGACTCCCGTGGTGGTGGAGGAGATGAAGAAGCCGACGACGCGTCTCCTGTGGTCATTTCAATGTCCTCGGGTTGATCGCCAGGGTTGTCCGTGGAAGCCGCGTTCATTTCTTTATCGTCAACATCTCTATAAGAAAGCAATTCGGAAAGTAGGTAATGGATGACACCATCTGGATGCTCCACAATTGGAGGCTTGAGTTCCATCTTGTGTTTCGCTTTGACATCGCTGTTCTCTGCACGATCCACCTCTTGAGCTTCAGGCGTCTCCGCCTTGTGTTCCTCTTTATTCTCTTCGGCCGGCGCACCTTCAGGTTTTTCTAATTCTGTATCGGTCTTTTCTATCTTCAAAGCTAGGATTTGCTGCCTTTGTTGCGGATCATATCTTTGCAATTTTAACTTTTCATTTGTGACTTCGACGAAGAGCTTTGGAGACCTAAGCGCCATATGATAGAATTGTCGAAGGTAGCCGGTGGTGTCTGTTTGACGGGGAGATCTTGAGTCGAAGCTCGCTACGATATCATTTCGCAAGATTTGCCGAACCGTGTCATCATCCTCAATAATATGACGCAGAATTATCATAAAGTTGCTCTGTAACCTATCATTTGAAGAGTCGGCAAGCTGTTTGAACATAACAAACAACCTTTGTAAATTCCTCTTTTCCCCCAAGCGCACAGCAATATCGCGATGTCGGGTTAATATGACGAATATCCGACAAACAGACAAAGCGAGAGAGTCATCTTTCCCGATGCGTGGTAGGATCTCCACAATGGCGTCGAATAGTTGCATTTTCGATTCAATAGGAATAATTGGTTCGTGGAACTCCGCTGGAGAATCTGAAACGTCATCCGGGCTCGGAGGAGTCCAGGAAATTTGGTCTGGTTGCTCGTCGTCAGACAGAATTCTTTCTAAGATTAGGAGGACCTGAGGTATCCAGGGGCAAGCTTCGCCGGTTTGTCTCTCCGACTGAGATTTAGGAACCGTGATAAAGCCGAGAAGGAGTGAAAAATTTTCCTTTAGATGCTCCAAAGTAGCGTCGTAGACGCTTTTCTCTTGAAGAACAAGTGCGAGCAAATTAGCATAGGCTGCTATCTTCTTGCCCCCCGACTGGAAATTCTCATCCATTTGCAAAGATATCAAAGAGTGTATTAACGTCTCCCCAATCTCTTTCCGGAAGGTAGTCACGTCACGGAGCTTCGTAGCAGAGTTGATAAGATCCGCGAGCTCAAAAGTGACATCGTGGTGAAGGTTCAACACTTCAAGACATCTCTCGATCAAGTTAGTGCGGATCTTGTCGCGCTCCTTGTCCAGATCCTCAATCGTAACCACATCTCGCCGCTTTGGTGTGGAGGTCCTTCTCGTGGTTTGTAATGCCGTTGTATTCGCGGTATTTTGATTCAATGAGGCCTCTTCCACATTAGCAGCAACATTGGCTTGTCCTAGATTGGAGAATGGATCAAGGGGCGCAGCTTGAATTTCATCAAGACGAGCTTCAATTGGACCTTCAAAACCTTGATCGAACGATGGTGTAGATGTAGGTGGGCCATCTGGGCGCTGAGGTTGATGTGAAGCAGGGGTACCAAATAAACTCTCATTTTGGGGTGTGACTCCAACTCTGGAGCTCGGTTCGAGGTCAGACGAAGGCACCGGGAGTCTTGGCGGAGGTCTATGGCTTTTATGCACAGCACAATATTCTTCTGCATACGTTAAGGAATTATTGCAGCGGTACAGTGCCTCTTTCGCAAGGTTCTCGTCATAGCCTTTCCCCATTAGAGACATAACGCGGTCCCTATTGAAGGAGAAAGCTCTGGGTGTTGGAGAGCTAGCGACAGGAGGAACGTCGCTACGATGGTACGCCGCACTTTCGTATTCTCCTTCTAATACCGACCGAAGAATTTCAATCAAAGTCTTGACCATCGAGCTCGACGCATCCTCAATAAAATCAGATTCCCACATCCTTTGAACTAACGGCAACGCTTCCATCCTCAACTCCACCAAAAATTGAGAAGGTACGAAAGTGACACCCCGATCTCTGTGCTGTTCAGCTGATATGGCTGCCATGGTTTGCGTTTGACTGGAATCGATAATATACCGAGCCGAGGTAGTCTCAGAAAAGAACGTTAAGACAAGTTTGATACAAGCACAAGCTGCCGCTAGCCGAGATGCTAACTCAGGTGAAGAATTTTCTTTGGCCTGGCGTGTCGAAGTTTTGATTTCCTCCAGAAAAAGGTCCGCTAATTCGTTTAGCGTCCGTATACCTTCCATCTTCTTAAAAGCGTTAAGGACAATAGTCAGGCAGTGAGACTGGGGGCGGTCGCTCGCTATCATGTCATTATCAGCAGGTCGGTCATAAAAAAATCCTTTAGCAACAACCTAACTTACTTTTGAACAACAATTGAGAAAATGTGGACAAAATAACAATAAGGTAGGAAAACCTATCTCTAGGATTCGCTTCGCTAGCCCGTTGCAACTGTTCTACGACCATTAAAGCCATGGCTTCAGCGACCTTTGTAGCCTTCTGCCGCAGGAAAGTATCCGTGCGCCGTTTAGTTGTAAGCCCATGTCCCAAAACGTGATGGAAGCTTGTGATTGAAAGGGGCAAAGAACTCGCTAAGTAACGGAGCATGTCAGTATTTCGAAGGGCTACCCAATTGACAGGGTTTTCGGTTTCCTTCTTCGAAGGCTCGTTAGAAGCTGAAGTATCTGTATTAGCGCTCGTTGGAGGGGGTTGCGTCGTGGAAGAAGCAGTGTTGGCATTTCCAAGGTTAGAAAGACCGACATTCCTCGGCAGGCCTTTCCACTCAGATGGTTCATTCTTTTGCAACTGTATCTCTTCCCACACGCAAGCTGCCTGTAAGCTACCCAAGTCTTGAACAAGTTTAGCATACTTATCTGCTAAGTTAGTTTGCACGAAAGGAGAAACGTGTTGGCTAGGCCGAGTGTGATACAAAGGCGGGCCGTAAATCTCGCGGAGAACGTCTGTCAATGTCGAAACAGCAACAAGGTGTTTCAGATAATATGTGCCTTTCTGCCTCACATCATGAACATCTGGCTCACCGTTAGATGTCGAATAAGTCACAGGAGCAAAGAAACCATTCGGATGCCAGGATTCGTAAAAGGGGCCCAATTTATCCAGCACACTTTGGGTTCGGTTTACTACCGAAGGGACAACGAGATGAGGTTTGGTCTCAGCCATTACTTTGACGACCTGAGATAAGTGGCGGCTCGCTTCTGAGGAATGGAAGGTATGGGGAACGCTTGATAAAGTGGCCAAATCCAGGAGATATTCAACGCCGCCGAATTCGATGAAATTGGAGCACATATTTTGGTTCTCGAAAAATGCAGCCAGGAGTCGCAGGACAGGGAAAAGGTAGTCGTCGGCGTCGAGGCCATTAGGGTCGTCGGAGTTGCTGAGCGACCATTGGCCGACATCGGGAGCACCGAAAATATCTACGTAGTGACGTGCAGGCGAGTCAGACATAGAAACCCCTCCTTCAGCCAGGTTAGGCACCATTGAGTTCT
Source organism: Amauroascus verrucosus (assembly GCA_001430935.1). Lineage (NCBI taxonomy): Eukaryota > Fungi > Ascomycota > Eurotiomycetes > Onygenales > Onygenaceae > Amauroascus > Amauroascus verrucosus. The sequence goes on from LJPJ01000934.1 coordinate 24,149, forward strand.
GAAGGGACTCAATGTCTTGAGTGAACGGTGCCCCAATCTCATTGACAACAGAAGCTGGTCCACCAACGACGGATGTCTCTTGGTTTGAAGCTTGGACTAGTAGCTTCGCTCCTAACCCGTGCTCCCAAGCCTTAGAAGCAACCAAAACTCGTATCCGAGCAACCATACGGACAATTGCGCTCGTAACCGCCTTTTTCAAACGAGGGTGATGCCTTATAAGCTCATCAAACGAATTACCCAAAGCGCGGACTAAATTAGAATCGTGTCTCATGCACTTCACATGACTGGGACTTTCGAAAATATCGAAAAAGCGATATAAGGCGTCTGACGATTCAAAAAGTTCCAACCCGGTTGAATTCAAGGATATTGCCCCAAACGCAAGTGGAATACATACGATAGCTTCAGATGATGGTAAAACTCCATGGGCGCCTTTGTGCTCAGGTGAAGCGAGAAGTTGGTTAACAAGCAACTGAGGATCGGTATCGGGATCAGACGGAATGAACAGGTCTTTCGGAGATCTTCCATTTTCTGTATCACTTGGAGCAGTTGTGATTGGGCCTGCCATAACTGCCTCTAGGAAAGATTTGCTCAGTCCAGCTTCAGCAATGACTGCATAGCTGGTCGGTTCGTTATGGATGAAATTGCTCATAACATTCACAACGCCGCTCCAGACGTGAGAGCCAAATACCTTGGCATTCTCGAGAATCAAACGGAGTCCATCAAGTAAGGGAGCAGAATCAATGAGATTCCGCAGCAGTCGTTCAAATCCACTAGTGTTGTGTTGCATAACATGGTTGACAAACTTGAGGAGCCATCGTAAAGATTGCTGGTGAAAGTATGGTATTTGATAGTCGGTAAAAGCATTTTTGTGCTCTTCCGGAATTCCTTTTCCCTCCGTAACAAGATCGAAGGCAGATTTAGACTCAGAAGAGATAAGACTAGACAGAGCATCAAATCCACGTGCAGCAGCTAATGTTGCCAACGCATCCCGAACTGGATGAACGTAAGTATCAAGGAACTCCATAACACGAGGATAGACCCTGCGAGCCTTTTCAGTTCGAAGGTTCAGAATATCAACCAGCATTGGAATCCACGCTGCGGAACCTATAGTCGGGAGATTGCGCAGCAGAGAGAATAGCGCATCCCGCCAGTCATCATTTTCAGGGCTCTCATCATCATCGGCAGTAGCAAGGTCAGCAACTGTCTTCCGAATGATGAACATAAAAATCCCATGGTTCACATTAACGTTAAGCGCAGCACAAACGTCCGCAGCCTTGGGCTTGTGTCTCGCAAGGGCATCGAGGCAACCAAGTGCAAAAGTCTGGTTAAGGATAGAACCATTGATGTCGCCAGCCACAGCAAGGTGGACAAACTCTGCAAGTTGATATGCAAGTTGAAGTCGTTTTGGCTCGTCGGAGTCTTGATAGAGGATCTTTTGTTGAAACACAGTTTCCGGATAGACGTACGCCAGATTGGTGAGTGCAAGAACTCTAATGGCAAGTATTTGTTGCCTTGTTTCAAAAGACTTCGCCAATGCGTATGCAATACGAACTCGGTTCAGTAACTCATATTTAGACTCCTTTGGGACCTTGGTGACATGCTCAGCCATAACCCCTTCTATACCACGCGACAACACCTCGGAGCTCGATATCTCCAATATAGTCATTCCTCGTGCGGATTCATCGGACCTCAGAGCTGGCGATGGTGTAACAATGGATGGTGAGTCGTCGCCTGAGGAGTCACGCCCAGGTCGCGAAGGATGTGCAGAATGTCGACGGACAGGAGTGGGCGTCGTCGGAATTTGGGGAACATGGACACGACTTGGCCCCGTTGTGGAGGGCTCCTTCGCCGGCTCTGTATCTCGAGGGTAGTAAGACATGCGAACATGACCCCAATCTTCCCAGTCGCTCGTGCCGACCCCGTTGTCAAGTAAAATATCGGTTTCAACTTTCTTTGTGATCTCGGTCCTTGTCAAGCTGATTAGGTTATTTGCATTGCAGTTGCCGGAGGACGCTGTATGTAGCTGTGCTTTCTCTTTGCCCTTCGGAGTGACTTGCATATCGGGTTGTTTCCCCAATGGTGGGCGAGGGAACGGGATGGCAAGTTTCTGGACGCGTTCAAGCTCAATATCGTAATGCGTCGTCAACAACGTCTGGTGAAAATGCGAGCTATTTGTAGTTCGACGTCTTGAGTAGTACCGTTGAGCGAGGCAAACGCCAAGACGTAGAGTACATTGAAGCAATGAAAGCGAAGATGTATTGAGCAAGGCGTTTAGGCGCTCACTACTATTAAACAAGCTTCGATTGCCGCATTTCTCCAAAAGGAGCCGGGAAAAATCTAACAAGGATTCCACCAATTCTCTATCGCCCTCGCTGCCAAAACCAAGCCCATCTAGTTTCTTTTGACATTCTTCTTCTGTTAATGACGCGTTACCAGCAAGTATTTCATCAACCAGAAATAGTCGACCAAACGGCCTCGTTTGTGGGCCGATATCTAAGTCGTATTTGCTGATAACCCGAGCCAGTATGTGATCGAACCGATTCAGAACGTAGATCCAATTATAGAGATCGCCTCTCGGAAACGGCCATCTGCGTGGAAACTGGGACAAGTGTGACGGAAGCTCGGGGGTAGGAATTTCAGTAGCCACTTCGGCGAAGCGCCTCAAGGCCACCGACTTTTAACAAGCAAAAGAGAGACCGGTTAGCACGACGACCATTCACGGCAGACTAGAATTAGATACGGGTATACTCACTTTCGTAGGCTCATGCTTGGGGCCCGGCACCTTGTCAATTCTCCCCATAATGAAGGTAAGCCTTACCGGCCACCATGTGAAGAGCTTGGATCACAAGTGCAGCTCCCCCAACAACGCTGGCTATTCGCCACAAGGATGTGATGTCAGCAAAGATGAGCTTCCTGTTTCGATATTAAAGACCACAATGCAGCTAATATCAGCAATAGCGAAGCGATTACTCGCTCACCTCAGTTATTAGTAGACTCCAAAGGTTGCAATGAAAGGAGAGGGTGGAAGGAAAAAAAGTGCGAGAGGGGTGATGTAACTGGGATGATGTTGCAATGCGTCAAAAGTACAAATGGACGTTGTGAAAAAGAACCAAAAAAAAGGGCAGGGAACGAGTGCAGGTCGTAATCCTTAGCCTTAAATATCAATCTCAAATTCCCCGTATTCCAGGTTTGGGTATTGATCGAAGCGATGAAGTAGAGACCGCTGAGAGCTTCGTTGGTTGTTTTAAAAGAAAAGTGTTGCAGGAGGCAGTTAAGCCAAAGCAAATGGAGGGTAAGTTCGCCCACTCCATGATGTCTCGCCCTGCCAATCAGGATCTCGGTTTGCCAACATAGGCGGCACGGATTATCTCTTCTGCCGGCCTCCTCATTGCTCTCGTATTTCCGAGTCAAACAAACCGTCATTGCTTGATATTGCTTTGGATGTTGCCAATCTCTTCATTTACAAAGTTTCAATCTATGTAACCTCCTTACTCTTCATTCTTTCTTTCAATCCGGAGAATCCATCATTGTTGAAAACTACTTCAAAACGCCATCTCCCTGCTCTAAATCACACATCATCTGTGTTTCGTCACCCTCAAGGTTAAGAACACTCTACATAAAGACAAACCTGCCATTGTTCTCTCAAAAACATATCGCCATAACTCTCTTCTAGGGCTAACTAATAATAACATCATTAATGATACAGAAAAATCAGAAACTTATGACTGGTTTGCGCGATTCAGCACCTTCCTTATCTTCAATGCGCAAGCGGCGGCAGCTCGCCGTCCCACATTACCTTCATCGTAGCGGGGTAAGGAGTAAATCGGCTTTCATCTTCTGACATATAAATTGTAATACCACCAGGTCCAGCAATCTTCTTAAGCTCACCCTGAGGTCCTGGTACCCGGCGTAGATTCTCAAGCCTACCCACAACCTTGAGCATAGCAGTTAGGGCAACTTTAGTCATTTCCGCGCCCAGGCACTCATGAGGGCCAGAGCCAAGGTGAATATATGAGCTTAGGTCTCTAGTCAGGTCAACCTTGTCAGGATCAGGGAAAGCTCCCGGATCCTTGCTGGCAGAGACCTATTGGTTACCGTTAGATATATAGATTCATATTCAATTACATGAAACTTACCAAATTGCAGATTATTCGATCTCCGGCTTGTAGCTTTAGCTCTTTGCTACCATCATGAATTGTGGATCTTACAGCAACATCGCGAAAGAGTGCTACGGTGGATCGCAGTCGTGCTCCTTCCAAGAAACTGAATCGATGTCAGTAAACCAGTATAACAGAGTCTGGAAAGATGAAACTTACTATCTCAAAAGAAGATCGTCAGCCTCCTTGGTATTCAGGTGAGCTAGCCGGCGAATCTCCGGTAAGTGTTTCGACCCTTCCTCTGAGAGATAATAATCCAGACACTGCGAGAAAAGCTGAGCTTGATTCGCCACCATGCCACCAGCTGTAGGAAGGATATGTGTCCAGACAAGTTCATCAACTGGCGTCTTGCTTTCTAATAGACGTCGTATCATATGAATTCCATAATCTGCCAAGGCCTCGTTTCCATGCAGTTTATCGATTATTCCCCCAATGAAGCCAGTCTTAGCGATGACCTGAACGTTCAACATAACGAGCTGTCCAAGCTTCTGGGTATAACTTCGAGAGAGTTCTCGGAGCTTGAAACTCTGCACTGGGTCGACATCGTAGAATATGCAAGTAAATATCAGAGCTAATATAGTATAAAGCTCAGTCTCAGTGAAAATGCCATGCGGGTTCCCTTCTGTCTTAAGTGGAAGCAGGAAGACATTTGAACAAAAATGTACTTGCGCCAAATTCGCAACGTCACGAATTATATCAACCTGGCTGGCCCCGGAAATCCGGTGCGACTTTGAATGGAGTAATCTCAGGGTAACCCGTTCGTAGAAGCCCTTGACTTGCTCGTACCAGTCATCCACATAAAGCGATTTTTTCATCATTTGACGCGAATCTTCGTTTACTTCCCCATCTCCCGATAACATAAAGTTAGTTCCGTATGGAATGTCATTCCGTTTCATCAGAAACTTGATCTTTTCGCCCCATGTAATCTTGAAATCCACCTTGTTATTTAGTATCATCTTGCACACACTGTGGGAAAGTACCATGGTTGGATGTGGCATGGCCCCAGGTCTATCCCACGAATATTTTTCAGCATTACCCAAGCTGGCTAGTATTTTCTTATTCTCGGATGGTATCATAAGCGGGAAATGGGCATAGACCGAATTGGGCCTGAAATGCAATGGGAAGGCACGGAGAATAAGCTTGTGGAATAGATGACCATGATTAACAGCCATATCGTAATTGGCTTCAGTATAACCCCAATTTGTAAGATTTTGTGGAGTGTAGTCGACAGTATAAAATCGATCGCCTCTCACAAGCGCAACCGCGTCAGAAAGGACTGTGCGCGATATGGTGAAACTGGCACAAAGGCCGCTTCCGGGGGTCAGAGGAGCTTTTGCTTCCTCGACAACAATACCGGGGTATAATTCAACATTATCTGGGTGGCCGTAGAAATGTCTCAGTTGTTCCGCTACTTCCGGATCCGGGTTAATATCTTCAAATGTGTTATGAGGAACGAGATTGAAATATTTCCGAAATTCATTGAGACTCGACAGATTCCATGAGCGGGCTTGGAGAATGCCCAAAATTTCGACAGGTCTCAAAACTTTAGGAACGTGTCTAGCACCAAAGGGCCCAGCGCAGTCCTCAATGCTCTCTGTTAGAATTTTAACCAAGTCATTATCATCAAAATTTCCATTCGGCAGGCGTTGGAGATTCGCAAATGTCCGTAGTGAAGGGTCATCAGGAACAGACGCCTGCAATTTTCCTAATCTTCTCAAAAAGTCCGTTGTACTGGCCGTGCTTGGGTCCTGGCCGTCAAATATGTCCTTGAACATTTCCTGCATCCATCGATCATCTCTATCGGAAAGGCAGGAGTGCCACCGGTAAACAAGATTGAATTCCGCTGCCACCATGTTTCCACCACCTTCTTCGACAGATTTGTGGCTCAGAAATTCTTTCATATCCGAGCGAGGGTCAAGGCTCCAGTCACTATTTGTTCGATTGATATTGAGAATGGTCCTGACATAGTCTTTTAAGATGATGTTTACATAGAGCCCACAAGTGATTAGCCGTCCAGTCTGGAAGAGGTCGTTATCGTACTTCGCATAGGCTTCGGAATCAGTCTCATCGGGCTTTCGGAAACGATTGTTTTCATTAATCGCAGCAAGGTTTTGGACAACGTAGTTATGGAAACGGTTAAACATTATAAGCAAAACACCAACACCGGGAGGGAACCCAAAGACGCGTCGTTCCGAGAAACAGTCAGGCTTTAGCTTTCCTTCTTTAAATGTCCTGACTTTATTTTGTTCTTCCTGGTTGCAACCGTACAATGGTGATAGATCCAGGTAAGAAGACGTCAGGTTACGAGAACTATCCTTGGGATCCGTTCGGAAAAGATCTACTGCTGTTAGCCAAGATATCCCATTTGTGTAGTACAGTGAAGCAGACCGTGAATAATAAGAGCCGCAAGATAGAAGAGCATGCTCGACAACTTATTTGGGTGCTCTTTAAATTGCTGCCTTGCTAGAAGTCCATCAAACAACAGGCCCGCATCTGGGCGCGAAGCCGGTTGGATCGATTCCGGCTGCACGCTTCTTGCATAATTCGATCCTGCCTTTCCAATCTGGGGCCAATAGACGTTCTGGCACAAATGTTAGGGCAGAGTCCAAGGTATCTTCTCGAATAAACGTACATTGTATGAGCCATCCGGTTGTCGATAAATAAACTGACGACCTAAATATCTACAGAAATCAGTCAACGCATGACAGAGCGCATTCAATATAGACTTACGAGACTGGAGGGTGGCTAAGGTCATTCCAGAGCTGAGATAGGAGAGAATTTGTGAGAGTGGTGCCGTTGTGAGATGTAGGAGGCAACGATGAAGCCAGCTATACGGCAGTTTAGAGACTTGTTAATTATGATTTTGTTTTTGGCCTTCTTTTCTACGTACCTGAATAATTCTCTCCATGATATATCGTCTATCATCAACCAATTCGCCACTAGCGGCATTTTTAAGAAGTTCGAGAAGCGTGCCAACATCTTTGACATCTATGCTTCCCAAGTCATGTATAAGCGCTGGTGTAAGTTCCGGTGTAGCCCCCGGAGTAGACTCCTGTCTACTAGGGTCAGTAGTTACCGGACGCAGCGAAGCATTAGCTAGCTCGCCGAGTTGAGAGAAGTACTTTCCAAAGTCGTCAAGCACGCTTCGCCGAGAGATCAAGCCAGGGTCCATCTTACTGATAAGGCAGGTTATGGCTGGGGGCCTTATCCGAAACAGTAAAGCAAATAAGTGATATAGTTCAGAAACTGGGAACGCAGTCAGAACAGCAGGAATCTCCGCTTTTCTTGCTGCCGAACAAATATGTAGCGTCAGCTCAGAGCCGCGGACGGAGAAACGAATATCTTAGAGATAGTTAGCACAGCAAGCCAGGAGGGTCAGAGATGATCCGCCGTAGGTGCTTATAGTCCAAGCTCCTGGGGAGGAATGAACCGAAAAATTGGGTAGAGAGGGATGTGACGATAGACAAAAAAGCGACATGCTACAAAGAACGAAAAGGCTTCGATGGCTAAGAGGGCATATCCTTTTAAACTAAATCCTTCGATCAGTAAAAAGCTGTGCAGGCCAGTGTCCCAGCTTGCGCCCGTTAGAGCGGACATGCCTATCACAGTTGAAGAACCATGGCTCCACAGATCAAATGTGAAAGACATGGCGTTCCTCGTATTTGGCCCAGGCTGGGCCATCGGCATTAACATGGGTGGTGGGCTTGAAATAGAGAAATCTCTCCGGTTTCCTCTCGGAGTGTCCGAACCCGACCCTCGAGAGGCACATAAGGGCTCGATCTCACTGGCTTAAATCTCACAAGACAGGGCTAATGTCGTATTTTAGCCTTTTACGCCACTTCGGGAGCGCGGGAAGGCCGTGCAGACCCAAGATATGCAGGATTAGGCGAGCTAACTCCATCCTCAGCCCTACAGACCTAGTAAAGGTCAGCCGATGACAATCGGGTTGATGATAATTGACAAAGACCCAGCGCGCAGTGAAGCCAAATTGTGACTTGTGGTGCATAAACCGGCTATCATCGACAATAGAGTGCACCTGAAGGATCAAGACCTCGAATCCTCGTTTTCGTTAACTAGTAGTTAGTTAGTTTCTCAAAGGCTGAAGGTGGATCAACCACACCTCATCGTCATCCAAGACATACTGGCACATCAGAAAAGCTCACAAAGACTCATAAGCGCGCTGCTCCAAGTTCCACTGTTGGTCCCAGCCAACATGAATACATACTCTCTGGGTTAGGCGAAGGTCAATCACAACTCGCCGCTTGATATTCGATTTCGAGAGTATCTATTGGTGGTAGACATACTAAGTCTCAGATGCGAGATTCCTTGTGAAACCCAGGACATGATTTGAAGAGCAGATCATCTCCGGCTTTCCTCCGTTGTTTCAAGGCAGTGTAGTTGGGGCTGATGTTGTCTTGGCCTCGATCGACATGTTCTATCCAAAGGTCGTCTTTTCTCGTCTCTTCAGTTAGTTACTTGAGTCATTTAACCCTGATATGCTACTGTGACACATATTGCATATCAACCTTCACACCAAATTCCTTTCAGAATGCCCAATATCAAGCGTAATTGGGCTATGTCTTGCGCATGCTTAGGCACCTGCTAGTTTAGCACTTATGTCCTTTTGCTAGCCTTCACTGTGCCTCATCTACTACACAAGTATGTACATACATATGGGATGACAGCTTCAGGACCACATTCTCGAATTGCTTGCTTTGCTGTGAAAATATCAAACCCGCAAAAGATGGCAAGATCTCGCCCCGTGTGCTGCTTTCAATGATTCTGCCACTTTGTTGGAACATAGGTTCAAACTCACCCGGACGAAAACAAAAGGACAAGTTAAGTTCCTCTGCCGATAGGAAACCGTTGGTCGTTCTTTGTAGAGAGCACCTTATGATGTAGTATATTTTCCATCTTGCCTGGCAGTCAAGCAGGTTAACGACCGTTCCGAAACAAAGCACCAGAGAAGAACACAAACTGAGACTCTTACGATAGTTAATAGAGGGCAGTCGTGGGACGTAGTTTCAAGATTCCATGTTCATTGTGTTTAGCTAAAACCTTTTTTCTCAGCAGAGCTCTCTTTCACATTAACAGTTTCTGGGTTTGATGTGGAGGGCGTCATCGAGCTGGTATTAGTGAATTTGCCCTCGAGCTTATTTTTCTCAGGACTTTTTTTTTCTCAACACTGCAAAGAGGCCTACTCAACCTCTCCCATTGCACCTGGATTCAAGATCAGCAACAATGACTTCTCAGCAAATCACTCTTGAAATAAAACCCAGAGGTAAACAACCAAATGGCAAACCTGCACCCGCTATACAATCGAAAACGCTGAATAGGGAGCTGGATGCTAACAATTCGATTTGACAATAGGCAAACCAATCCGAAAGCTGCCCAAAAGCATCTCGGTTAGCAAGGATGCCACTGCAACTAGCCTCTATGCTGCCATCTCACAGCAAGCCCATTTCTCCGTCCACCGTTTGAGGGTCACTAAAGCTAGCGATGGAACCCTGATTAAGAATAGCAAGGAGGTCATTGTTGAATCTACGGGCCTCCGCAACCAGAGCGTGATTTACGTCAAGGATCTTGGTATGCTCGCCTTCTTAAGTAATGGCGGTGGAGTTGATATGGCTAACAGCTATTCTCTCAACAAACAGGGCCCCAGGCTGCATGGCGCACAGTCTACTTTGTCGAGTACTTTGGGCCGTTGGTTATCCATCCCCTTGTTCTCTACGTTCTCCGACCATACATCTACCGGAGTTCTACCCCTCTTCCGGCTCCTTCCGATCTTCAGCGCCTCGCCTGTCTTCTATTAATATTGCACTTCGTCAAACGCGAAATCGAAACCGTTTTTATTCATCGATTCAGCCTTGCCACCATGCCAGCAACCTACATAATTCGTAACAGCCTCCACTACTGGATTCTTGGTGGAGCTAACCTCGCGTACTGGGTTTTTGCACCAGGTTCTCCCACCGCAAGGTCCACTGCGAATCCCATATTGCTCTATCCCGGTCTTGCGCTGTACATTTTTGGTCAATTGGCGAATTTCAACGCTCATCTAACCCTCCGCAACCTCCGAAAGGAAGGTGATACTACAAGGAAGATTCCTTCTGGCTTTGGTTTTAACTTCGTTACCTGTCCAAATTATCTGTTCGAAGTTGTTGCGTGGTTGGGCATGTACCTCATAACGTCGTTGAATTGGAGTGTACTGCTCTTCATTATCATCAGCTCGGCTACTATGATGCGGTGGGCTAGCCAGAAGGAGCGGAGATACAGACGAGAGTTTGGTGATAAATACAAGAAGAAGAGATATGTCATGCTCCCCGGGCTCTGGTAATTAATGGATTTGGTCATATTCGTTTCGGGCATCCTTTGGAGGGTAGTCACCTGGAAATAGTGGTTCAACCCATCTGGGCTGACACAGAGGCTACGCATCGTTGGGATGTCGACCGGCTTCGGTTTCACCAGCTGCAGAGATTTCGTGAGCGATGGAAACGTTTAGAACGAATCACTGGTGGAAATTTCCCGTGAAACTGAATTCATGTGTCGGCGATTGTGATTTGATCTATTATCACCCTTCCTCTCTGAACACCGGTAACAAATTTAGATAGAAATCAACACACCGGAGGAATGCATAAGATAGAAAAATAAGTACAGAGGCATTGAAAACATGCCCCTTTTGCTAGACAAGAGTGGGAATCGAAACATGCATTCCAACAAGTTGTCTACTATGTACCCGTGAGAAAAGTCAACCAAAACAGAAAACGGAAAAAAGGTTTCCTAATAAGCAAAAGCAACGCGAGGAAGAAAGAAGGGAAAAGATCATTTCATCTCAGAGACATTAAAACCGGGGCAGCCCGCCCTTCATCATTTTTGTAATTGTTTTCTTCCCTCTTTCTTTCGGTCATTTATTGTTGCCAGTCTTTTTTGCCCAATCCAGGAAATACGCCTCCATTTCCGTTTCACAATTCCGGTGTTCATCTCCTTCGCAGCCTTTGAATCGGATGAGGAAATCGCCCTCGTTATATTTGCCGTTGTTGCTTGCTTTAGGTGATAGTGGACTATAAGAGTTAAGCATACGCTGAGGGACGAGGGCGAGCTTTGCGAGGATGGTTGGATGCCATTGCACAATATGGTCCTTGATTACGGGTGAGCATGAGAAGTAATAGCAGAAGCTAAGAATGGCCCGTTAGGGTTTGTTATTAGAGGGACAACGCTTACAAGAGCATGAATTTCGGCCTTTGCAAAGTTATATCGTCGATATAATGGATCAAACCACGCATCAAGGAAGTACTTTGCCCATTCTCCACGTTTGATTACGAAGCTGCCTGGGCACAAATTTTCTCCGTCCTGAGTCACCACGAAATCGACGTCTTTCGCGGATAAGTGGCTGAATGTTTTTATTACACTGTCTGGTGGTACGACGGGAATGTCTTTGATCATGAGGGTTTCAAGTTTCTTGTAATCGAGGATGTGGGAGGTGATCGGTACTGTAGGTTCCATTATAAGAGCATGCGGAGAAAGGTGAAAGAAGTACGTGCTTCCAGGGAATAATGTCATCGCATGCCGAACAGCAGGCACGCTTGCCCAGCTTCGAGGAGCATTGTCCAAGACGGAGGCGTATTCCGACGTGCTGGCGAAGAAATTGACATAGCCTTGTTGACATATCAGCCATTCGCATTCTCCATAAATAGCTCCAAATAAAGTATACCGTGTCGCTTCACATAGTCCTCCCGATTCAACTTAATTTGTTGGATATATTTATCACTTAGCTTCTGTTCATCTAAGACAGTAACCAGCACAACCTTTGGTCCATTCGCAGGGCTCGTCGGCGAAGAAGAGCCAGAAGAGAAAATATGTGAAACGAAATAGAGAACGGAAATGATTGCGAATCCAAGCACAGCAACAGTTTTCAATTGTCGGCGGCGTAGGGCTGAGGATTGCGAGGGTCGAGCGTACAGGGGAGGATGCGAAGTCTTTCGCGGAGGTAAAGCGAACTGCATGGTCGTGGTAAAATGTGAAGCAATATTTCCCCCTGTTCACTCTCCCATCGATGCGAGCGCCACACTACCAGCAAGGAGACACAAGCGATCGGAGTCTCCTGGATGCGTTGGTGACTAGCATTTGGATTTGTTGATCAGCCAATTTTGTCTCAGCTCTCACGCCGGAGATTAACCTTGGCTGAATCACCTAGCCTCAATGTACCTACCGCCAATGATAAGGTGAGGAGTACAAGTCGAGGTTGTATTGCCCTCCTATTGTGCGATGTTTCGAAACTCCAGACAGGGTGTCAAGAAGAGATATTTAATTTTGTCTTCATATTCTACAAATTCTCCTATACATGTTGTTGAGAGACGCTTACTATATTATGAGGCAGGTATGTTTTTCCCGCACCACCGACTATGGGGCCTCCTCTTAACAGCAAAGCCCACTGTCGACCCGATGTCTGGGTTTATCCCCAGAAGCGCCTCCAAGTGATAGAAAAATAAATGCCAAAATGCCATGCTAAACATACCTTGTGCGTACATGTAGTCTATTATACATAAAGAAGAAAGCACCAGCTTGAGCGATCCGCCCGCCCTCCAAATCCCGCACAGATCCCATCTTAATGTCAAATAAGCTAGAAATGATATTCCAAACACTCGAAATTTCTCGCGATCGTTGCAACGCGTGATTTTCGAATAGAGCAACCGGCTCAAGCCGGGTTCAGGTTTGGAGCCCGAATAGTCTCCGACGGTGTTTTTGTAGTATCCACGAATTCCACTTCAGCCAATTGTTGATCGACATCTTCAGTAGCAGCCTGGGCCTGCTGCTCCATCGTATGCCGCGCAAGAAATTCCTTAAACGTCTCCGGCTTCTCTAGACCAAGCTCTTTTCTTTCTTGGTCGAATCGTTTTCTCATAGCCTTCGATGTCATAACTTTCCATCGTAAGCCCCAGCCAAAGATGCCCAGTTCCTTTATCCTCGCAGGTTTGTCGTTGAGAAGATATTGATCCAGTCCGCCCTCTTTTTTAATTGTTCTGAGTACTCGGTGCTGGACCTTGATCTCCAGCCACTTCCCTAGCGCGTTACTGTAAAGTTTCTCTTTGCGAATGTTGGGTTTCCAAAATCTCCTTGTCTTTCCCTCATTTCTACCCTTGGAGATTTTATTGCCGAATTGAATGGTTGAGCCTCCGTAAAGACCACTATCAGCTTGTTTGAAAGTGTGTCTGGGTCCGTAGGGGTAAGGAGGGATATAAGACGGAAGTGACTTTGTTCTTTGCGTGGGAAGTGTCGTGGAGAAGTTTCGCCTTGACGACAGGGAGAGGTTGTGGAAAACGGAGGAGAGAGAGGAAAAGCAAGCCGCCGGCCTGGCTGAACCGGCCAGCATTGGTGCGGTAGATTTCAGACGCCGGGAGCACGTTTCGGAAATTCAGCAGGAATAGAAAGATATACCAGATATTCCTTGTAGTTGCAGTTGCAGTTGAATTGGCCGAAGATTTAACTGTTCAATTGCACACTGAGGTGTTGGAGATCGAAAGATTCGACGGTTTTGCGCTACAGTTCCAGATTGGGACTAGTGGCTGAGCTAATCCTTGCCCAACACCTTCAACCAATGGAATGCAAGCCGCAAAAAGTAAACGACTTGGATCTCTTCGGTTGCCAGACGGAACAACCACCAGATCTTCTGAGCTTCTCCTTTCAGAAACCTGGCTATTTAGGCTGTTTTTATTTAGCATACCTTGACGTCTACACCGTAACTCTGGGCGCCCACTCCGGATTACGGCTTTACTCAGACCAAAGATGGTTCAGATCAGTGAGGTCAAGGGTAATTCGCGAGACAACAGAACAGCTGCACATACACACATCAAGGGACTAGGCTTACGATCAGATGGGACGGCTGAACATACAAGTAGTGGTTTTGTCGGCCAGGTTGCCGCGAGAGAAGTAGGCTCAGCCTTATCCTGGGACAGACGAAAAGCATTACTGACAGATTGGAATATAGGCATGCGGCGTTGTCGTCGACCTAATAAAATCGAAGAAGATGGCTGGACGTGCAGTCCTACTTGCCGGAGGTCCAGGAACCGGTAAGACAGCCTTAGCGCTCGCCGTATCGCAAGAGTTAGGAACAAAAGTACCCTTCTGTCCCATCGTTGGCAGCGAGGTATTCTCAGCGGAGGTTAAGAAGACAGAAGCTTTGATGGAAAACTTCCGCAGGGCAATTGGTATGTACATAGCTCATATTTTATCGCTATTCTGTACTGACTATCAGACAGGCCTACGTGTTCGTGAGACGAAAGAAGTTTACGAAGGCGAAGTGACGGAGCTCACCCCAGAGGAAGCCGAGAACCCATTAGGTGGGTACGGGCGGACTATAAGCCATTTAATTATTGGCCTTAAGTCAGCTCGAGGTACCAAAAAGTTACGCCTCGATCCAAGCATATATGAAGCCATCCAAAAAGAAAAGGTTGCCGTCGGAGATGTTATCTACATTGAAGCCAATACCGGAGCATGTAAACGTGTTGGGCGATCAGATGCATACGCAACAGAGTTTGACCTGGAAGCAGAAGAATACGTTCCCGTTCCAAAGGGTGATGTTCATAAAAAGAAAGAAATCGTACAAGATGTTACGCTCCACGACCTAGATATCGCAAATGCAAGACCGCAAGGAGGTCAAGACATAATGAGCATGATGGGCCAGCTTATGAAGCAAAAGAAGACTGAGATTACTGATAAATTACGGCAAGAAATCAACAAGGTCGTTAACCGCTATATCGATCAAGGCGTTGCTGAACTAGTCCCCGGCGTTCTCTTCATTGACGAGGTATGCTCTTTTACCATCGTTCCCTTCTCAAGCACTCCCAGGAAGAAGGGGAAAAAAAATATCCTAACTTCATCATTCTGGCAGGTCCACATGCTCGACATCGAATGCTTCACTTACCTCAACCGCGCCCTCGAATCCACTATCTCCCCGATCGTCATCCTCGCCTCTAACCGCGGCCACACCATCGTCCGTGGAACCGGCGACATCGTCGCTGCTCACGGCATCCCCCCAGATCTCCTCGCCCGCCTCCTCATAATCCCAACCCACCCTTACAACCCCGACGAAATCAAAACCATCGTGCGTCTCCGTGCAAAGACAGAAGGTCTCCAAATCACCGACGCCGCCCTGGAGAAGGTGTCTGCGCATGGTGCAAAGGTCAGCTTGCGATATGCGCTACAGTTGCTGACTCCGGCATGTATACTAGCCCGGGTCAATGGCCGGCCAGGTGGGATTGAGGAGGTAGATATCGCAGAATGTGAGGACTTGTTTATTGATGCGAAGAGGAGCGCAGATATTGTTTCAAAGGAAACAGGTGGATTTATTTCTTGATCTCTTTCGTATGTCCATTAAAATACTAAAGGTCTAGCTCCAAGTTATTCTTTATACTGCTTATGCGTGCTAGCACCGATGTATCATTAAAGAGGCTTCTAAACCAGAATCCAATAATCCATTAATACCACCGCAATTAGATGAGATTGACCGAGGATTAGTGAGCATGGGGTTCTTGTCTTCCGCGGCTTTTATCCCTGCTCCGCATTTTATTTCAACTCCAGATGCACATCCATTACTTTGCATGATAGCTGAACTCCCCACGCAGTAGAAATGTACCACTCGTATAGTATACTCATCATAACATTATAGATATAGTAATAAGGATAACAGTACCAGATGTTAAAACTGAAGCCCTGACCCAGGAAGAGACCCACCTACACTCAGCACGCCAACCGCGTTGAGGTGCCATTTTTAAACTGGCCTGCTGCGTCCCTTCACACTGTGGCTCATAAGAGTCGAATATTTGCATAAGCTCAGGTGCGGAACTTTCGAGAAATGGCCATTGGAAAGGCCCTCGCCCGGGACACCAAAAACCAGTATATAAAAAGGAAGGCTTCCATTATTCTCAAAATTGATCTGATCAAGTCGTCCCAGATGTTTCGCGGGCGAGTCGGTAAATAGTTCACAAAGGAATCCTCAACTTTAAACGGCAGCTTCGCGTCAAAATATCTCGTTGCAAGTTGAAAAGCGCTTCGAACACCATCCTCATGCAATCCATAGCCAGTCCAAGATCCGCAAAAAGTTATGTGCCGACCCTCAACGTTCTGTATCTCATTAAGCCTTTCAAGCGCACTTAGAGCGTTGTCGTCAAGGAGAGGCCGAGTGTACTCCCATCGAGCTAGTGTTTGAGTTGCTTCCGGGTGAACTACCGGATTTAAAGTAATACAGAGGGCATTTTCGCGACAGTTATGAGTCCTAAATGAATTCAAACGGTACGTTACACTAGACGGGCTGAAGCTCCCTCGCGGAAAGACAGTATGGTCAACCCAATTAATGTAAGCCGAGGCCTTTCCGTTTGACATAAACTAGGGACGTAATTAAATTAGTAATAATAATTATTAAGGATAGTGATTTCTTTATCAATTCATGTGATTTGCAGGTAAACTGACAACTCACCCTTGGATCTGAATGAAGCCAGGCATTGAATTTTGTTCTTTGAAATGCACGTAAAATCACTCGTTCCTCGTTAGTGGCCCCGGAAGATAAAAGACGAAGAGCCTCATCAGGCGGAACCGCAAGTATGACGTTGTCAAAGTATACGTGCTTATCCGGATGTGTTGAGAGTCGTACTCTAGGGCGTCCGCGGTGAGTGAGAGCAGCCACCGAAGATATGTTGGCACGTAGATGAACCGCTTTTGTCCTGTGGAATGAACGGATGCGCTTCTTGACCTTCAATCCAGCTCTGATGTCCGGTTTGATGATATATACCTTTGGAGACAACGCCAGAATACCTGAACTCCATAAAAAGCTAACGAAGCGCTGGATCGAGAGATTACGGAGGTCTTCTTCGGATTGAACATTCCACGCAATTTGCGCCAGAGGAACGAGATAATTTTCAATGAATATCCTCGAATAACGATTCTCGTCCAGGTATTGGCCGATAGTCCGCTTGATAGTCCGTCCGGTTGCGACAAGACTTTGAAAACCAACCTCACCTTGTCGTCTTCGTCCTAGTAGATCTAAGGTAAAGTAGTGGAACCTCCACATATCAAAGTATAATCTCCAAGTATCAAATCTCAACCAATCGCATAATTGAGAAGTTGCTGCCTTGAGGAATGTAAAACCCATCTCAAACCGGCTACCAGCCCTATGCTCAGTGGTAACGGAGAAGTTGAATGGTGTACAAGCGCAAGATATCTTCAAGCTTTTAATAAAGTTCAGCAGATTTGCTGATAGGGGTTAGCATCAGATAGCAACACAATCAAGGGAACACTGACGAGAACTATTCGGGAAAAAGTTGACGAAACTTTTATTAATGTGTACATCATTTGGGTGGGTGCCAGCACATACTGGCCGCGTCAGACTTCCGAGGTCGTTAGTTCTCTCGAAAAGTTCAACAACATGAGGAGTCTTCCGCAGAGCCCAATATGCCGCAATACCAGAAACGCCGCCGCCAATGATGGCAATATGTTTTTGGGCTATATTCGAGGTCCTATCTTTTTCATCAAACCAATCAGATATTGGCGAGTCAGGCTCGGGAGTGGATTCTATTAGAGTTGCCCGCGAAGAAGCAGGGTTAAAACGATCGAGATAGTCCGCTAGCGGCGAGACATAAATGGATTCAGCTTGGGTGCGGCGGCGTGAGGTACTCGTAGCCTGGGGCATGTTTCCGAGATCCAGAATGGGGAAAGGTAAAATGTAATGATAGACTGAATGACAATAAATGGTGAATGTAGATCCGTATTATGAATATAACCAGGAGCATTGACTTGATAGGAAGAACGAAGGATTCGAAAGCAGTTGTTCAAAGGCAGAATGAAAAGAGGGTACATATATATATATTTATATTCCTCTTTCCTAGGTCAACGGACTAGCGAAAGAAAGGACATCCGTTGAAGGGCAACTGCACTTCAGCGATTGATAGTAAGAACAGATTATGGTTTCCATGATCATGAGAGAAGGAGAGCATTTTGTCTCTACAACGTGCCTTCGCCATTGGATTGCAGGAAACCCCTAGGACTCCCTTCCTTAACAACGATAACATGGCTATCTATCACCAAACAACGGAGGAATTAAATACTTTCAGACTCAAGGACGTCAAAGTTACTAGCGGTATTATATTATATACCCCGGTACAGCCGAGCACGGGCGATGTGGAGATAACGGAGAACTATTAATGCTCCGTACTGTACTCCGTAACTAACTGATTATGTAACCTTTATCATCCGGGAGAGAAACATCCAGGCTTCCTCCATCTTCCTCACGACAACCGCATGCGACGGACTTTTATCGATTTTTAACGTCGCTGTACTTCGAGTGGTAGTATATTTGGGTCTTTTCCTTCTGATCAGATTTTGTAGTGACGGGTTGAAACCCACCAACTATCACCTCTTCATTCTTGTTTACATCACTTCAATCTAAGCTCCGAAACCAATTCGCCCTGTTACAACTGACAGTCTCAACACGATGTCGAACCCGCTAGATACAGATGCCGGCTCTGAGTTATTTAGTAGCTACGAAGCCGAGTTGAAACTCGTCCAGGCGGACCTCAGCCAGAAGCTAGACCAGATCGCGGAAGCCACGGGAGAGGAGAGGAAGTCTGCAATACGACAGGCTGAGAGAGCACTGGATGAAGCCAACGAATTGGTAGAAGAGATTCTATCCTTATCTTTTTATGTTTGCCCATCACTGATCTCCTTGGTATGCTTTCACAGCTCGACCAGATGCGCATAGAAAAAGAAAATATCCCCTCTGCGACCAGGTCTAAAGTCAACGCACGGTTTCGAAACTTCCTCAGCGACGTGGATGAAGTAAAACGGAAACTCAAGAATTTATCCGATGATCGCAAAGCGCTATTTGGTGATAGATACAGGGACGAGCCAGGTAGCATCAATGATCAGCATCTTGAGCAAAGGCAACAACTTCTGGCAGGCACAGAACGATTGGGCCGTAGCTCAGCGCGTTTGCAAGAGAGTCAGAGAATAGCACTTGAAACGGAAGATATTGGCAGAAATACACTCGCCGATCTTCATGTCCAACGGGAAACGATCGAGCATACCAGGGCCGGGTTATTAGAAAGTGAAGGATATGTAGATCGAAGCGTGAAGACGCTAAGGGGGATGGCACGTAGGTATTACTACCCTGAACTATCTCCCGTTAGATATTCCCACAGGTACTAACCTCACCGATAGGATGGCTACGAATCGGATAATTACCATCGCCATTATAACGGTTCTTATTCTCCTCATCATTGCAGTTATCTACAGCAAGTTTCATTGAATGATTCAAATGGGCTCATGGCGTTATAGGCGATTCTTAACACCCCTTTTTAAAGATAGCATGATGACCTCTGTATGATTCGCGTTGTTATTATGGTTTCTGGCACTCAAGATGACTGCTTGTATATTGCATTCAAGACCGCCGTCTGCATAAACCAACCTGGGTATCATAAATATAATCATATCTAATAACGCCTAACCAACCATCCCATATTTTATTACTATTGTACAAGCAAACAATCATGCAAATATCACCAGTCAATTCATCCATCTTACAGCCCCAAATCCAAAGTTGACCAGGACTCCAACAAAGACAGCTAGGCCCTTTCGCCAACTCCACACCCCTTCTTCCCTTAATAGCCACAGTCCACACCCCACCGGCCAAAAGAATCCCATCACCGAACCCCAGAGCATATCATCCAGGACCCCAGATGCGTCACTACTCACATGGCCAAACCCGGCTCTGTTGGTTCCGTCACCGCCGTTACCACCGCCAGGTAGCGCGTCACCTGACTCCTGCTCCATCCAGCGATCTTCCAGGCGGCGAAGTTCCTCGCCCGAAGGCATAGTGTCGGGAGTGTGCGTGAGGGACTGGAGGGCGAGGAACTGGGAGCGAAGAGCAGAGACCTCCGTCACAGTGAAGCCGGCGGAAAGCAGGTTATCAAAGCCGCGTGGCGCAGGCGTCGTAGTAGGCGAGTCTAGTACCTCGTCTTGAGCAGATGCGAGCGAGTCGGGAAGTAGTGAGTCCGGATGGTCGGGTGCATCGCTGGAGGGAAAGGTAGAAGATACATGCGAAGTCTGGACTTCTTTCGACAATTCCTGGTCGGAAAGAGTAATGTCGCCAATTGAGCAGTGGATGTATATCCGCTTCATTGGCCTGTCTAGCCTTTCCATCTCGTCTGTTCGGCGAATCGGGCGTTTCCCCTTGATGTCTCCCGGTTCAAGCTCGAGTTTCAAGCTCAAGCTCAATCCCACCCCATCTTCAAGGGCCTTACCCGCATGAATCAAGCGTAGCCTCCTTTTAGCTAATTCATCAGGTAGCTTCCTCCGAATTAGCTGCTTTAGCCCGGCAGTTGTGGTTGTTGATGGACTGGGGACATCCAAATGGAGATCTTCGAGGGAAGCGGAAAAGCGTATTATGACTAGGAGTTCAGCCTGTGAGGGAAAGTTTCGCGAGGTATTTGGATCTTCCATCATGTAAGAGTAAGAGATGTGAGAAACGCTGCTCTACAACCATCCATTCCGCGATATTACGGCAGATCAAATGCACACCTGGCCACGTGACGAGCGCACCACGAAAAGACAGGAAGGTAGCTACAATAGTTGTCCCTATGTATGTTCTCCGGGTATAAAATCAATTTTGGTTGGGTGTATCTATTCAATAGCTAGCAAATCAGAAAATTTATAAGCTACCCATCCAAGCAACAAAATCTTTGGATGTAATCGACATCCGAGCCAATCAAGATGTAGCATGCATTAAGATCTAAAGCGACAAAGAGTCGGGTATTGCGTAAATAAAAAGAGTCGGAAGACAGGTAAGCTCTTTTGCATATTCCAGAAGAAAAAAATCACGGCAAATTCCAAACCATTCAGCACGACAAAAACCTAACTTCCTAAAGCACCGTTTTTTTAAAAAAAAATCATTACACCATGAAGGATTCGCCGCAACCACATTCATCCTCTGCGAGATTGAGATTAGCCATTTCCTGCCTTGTTTCAGGCGAACAGTATGAATGACTCACTTATATTCGGATTCTTGAACACAAACCGGCTAGCCAGCTTATCCTCCTGCCAATCCATCTCACTGCCGATTATGCTAAACAGGGCTTTGCTGTCAACCAGGACTTTAATACCATCTTGCTCCACTACTTCGTCAAAAGGAGCTGGTTTCTCGACAAATTCCAGATTATATGACAGGCCAGAGCAGCCCCGATTCTTCACGCCCACACGAATCATCTTGGGATCTGGCTGCGATAGGAGGTTGCGTATTTGCTCCATAGCTGCTGGCGTGAGAGTCATGGCTGCTTTTCGTGGCCGCAATTTACTCCGGCGCGGTTTCTTTGTGCTCTCTGTGGGCGGTGCTGGGGTTGCAGGCGTCGTGGGAGTTGGCGGCCATGACTTTTGCGCCTCTCGTTCTGGGAGACTATAGCTCTTGAAACGATCGGTGCTCTTTGTGTTCCGGAGATCTGGTGACATTTCTGAGCCAGTTAAGCCTGGGATGGCCTTTGAGATGGAAATGTCTGGAGTTCCGGCATTTCGGGGAGGAAAGGGTTCGGCTAACGTTTGAGGCCTGTATGCCGTCGCGGTTTGAAGTTCTCGTTTTGACGATTGGTAGGACTGTCTACACAAGGAGAAGGACCTGGTAGACTGCGAACGTGCTCGGCGGCTGGCGTCTCTAAAGATGAGTCTAATGGATGATGTCACTGGGTTGTGAAGGAATGACATGGTGCAGGATGGGAGGAAAGCAGGAGAGAGGATCTAATAATGGTGGCTCATAAGTGAGGAATAATAGAGGAGACAATGTGTGTGAATCAATTGCTGCAAGGCCCTGAAAAACTGATCTTGTAAAAAAGGGCATGACAGATTGCTTCCTTCTTGTTCCCAGCTTTGACCCTCGCAGCGACTAGTTCACGGAAACATCACGGCAAAAAGTGGCGCCGACTCGAAAGGCCGCAGCAGCCAATCACAGCTAAGGTGTTTCTATTCATCCTGCCGGAGTGGCGTGCGCAGGTCCCATGACTGCTGAGTAATGAAGCCAAGAGGGCTGGAATCTCTGTTCATCTGATGCTCTTTCATCTATCTATCTATCCATGAGGCAAAAGGAACAGTTCCGAATTCAAGACGACGCTCTTTGCTAAATATCAACAATCATAGGCTGGTATTGCTGGTTCAAGTTGAGCATTCTCGAGGGAGCGGTTGTTGACGGGAAAACATAGTTGAGCTAAAATCATCCACTAATGTGCTAGCTCAAGTGTTGAATTCGGAGAATTTCTCCTTGACCTTCAAGCATGTCTGGAGAACAGCATCTTAGGGACGATTGGTCTCCGACAATACTCCGTAAACTTATTTTGCCACCATCTTTTCATATGATTGCGTCTCATCCTCGCGGATCAACAACTAGAATGCTAGTGCGGGCCCCCCGGCGGCAGCGTTTATTGGCTCAGTTTGGCGCCTGCCGCCAAGATGACATAAGCCGCGGCTGTTTCCATTTTCAGCGTTCGAACTCGTAATTGATGAGGCGGTGATATCTGCTGCGTGGTACGGGACTGTTGGAAAGTGTGAAGCCAGCTTGATAAATGTTTTCTGAACCCTGAGACGATGTGATTGTAGTGCATATCTGAATCTTGGCTATCATTCCATTTCCTCATCTTGAATAATGGAATCCTCCCCTTTGACGCAACAGATCCGTCCAGAAACTTTCCAGCCCAAAATAGTCCAGCTCTATGAGAGGCTACTTTTTGTATGTCAACTACCTGTTAATATAGCCATTCTTCAATTATATATGCTTGCATTCCATCTAACGTTGCCCTCAGAACCCCGATTATGTGGAACCCACCGAGGGATTTTGGCGGGAGTTCTTCCTTCTTCCACCCGACAAAACTTCCCTTGTGGAGATGCTAGGTCGCATAGGCCCCGATGATATGCTACATGTTCAGGTGATTACTCAAGCCGCTTCCATTTTGTGCATTTTTTTCTAAACCTTCCCAGGCCCAAACCCAGCGCCTTTTTGCCCGTGCTATCCAAGAGTCGGCTTCTATGAAGTCGCCAGTCAATATGCACGCCCTTGAGGTACCAGCGACATACTCATTTCAAACCCTACTTGAAGGTTTAACTGAACCTCTTCTGGCAGACTTTATCTATTTTCCTTGGAGGTGTTTTGTCGAAGAAATATACCAATCCAAGCGCAGATATCATCACTGTGCTTGCAGGGCTACATGAAGTAGATCACGTCTTTTTCGAGTTTGTCTCCGTCCTGGATAATACTATACGGAATGGAACGAACTGTATGCATCATTCATGTGCATCAAATGGAAATACCAGGCTGATACCTATGCTCGGTAGTGGATTTGCGGCTGAAAGCTGTTGATGCGGCGATTGCAATGACCGGCGGTGCTTATAAAACAAGCCTTATTTCTTACTTTATGCATCGAGATTTGTTTCCCTCGTTAATGAAGGTTTGTTTTGTCAGGCTCAGTTTATATCATTCTAGAAACTCACTACATTCTAGTTTGTGCATGATTCTGATACCCCCATGCAAGTCTTTAAGCCTTTTTTGTTGCTAGGACTTCTTGCAAATTACAACAAATTCGAGTTTCAAAATCTTTACCAGCTAAGACTCGATGATTTCGTCAACGAGGCAACAATTTCGAAGATTGTCCGGGGCGTTGGCACCACTTGCACTATTCTAAGGAATTCTTACGTCGCCGTTCAGGACGATCTTCCTGAGGGCTGGACCTGGAGCGGTACACTCGCATTTTTCGGTCTTGGTGCGCTTGCTGGGAGGTCCAAAGCTCAGCCTCTGACTGCCGAGGAGACTAAAGAGCGGCTCGCGGAGTTGTAGGCTAACTTCTTCTATTGTATCAAGGATGCTAGAAAGCTGATCATTTATAGACCTTCGTTTGAGGCAGCAATACTGCTTGCTATGTATGACTTTATTAACGCAAATAAACTCTTTTCCCATTCCCTCGTTTTGTCAATACCTGAAAAGCGCTCCGAAGAGTCACCTTTCTCGAGCTTCTTGTCATTGACTTCGTATATGCTTCAACATGCGTACCGATCTACGCGAGTAGCCGTCTACTCAGAAGCCAATCTGCTGTCCCTACGGATTTTAGTGGAAGATCCCGTCTTGTGTAAACAGATATGCAGTGATGAAAACAAGAGAGCTGTGAGATTATGTCGTCAACGGACACCACATCTCCCATTGGTAAATGGCGATAGGGTTCTAGCCACCGTTATTCTTGATATAATGATTGATACCATCACCCATAATCTTCGCAAGGGTCTCGATGTCTTTCTTTACAGGTTCGTGATGCTTCGGCCTCAGAAGAAGCTTCTTGCTAACGGAGCACCGTTAGCCATGTATTGTCCATCATTCTCCGCCTTTTAACGTACGTCTCAGCAAACAAAACCCGACTACAATATCACTGGTCCGAATTATGGCGCGGCCTACTTACCCTAGCTCGCTTCCTAACCACTTACTCCTCCGACCTTTCCGCTGACCCAAACATCCATCTCCTGGCGACAGATCTAATCAACCTTCTCGCGTTTTGTATATCCGCCGGGGATACCTTCCTACCTGACCCAGTCTCCTATGATGACTTTTTCTATAAATTGGTCGAATCGGGCCCTATTCTTGCCCGTTTCCGTGAAGCGTATAAGCACGCCTTCCCCCCGCCAAAGGTTATAAACGGCAAAACCGACCACAAAAACAGCCAATTTGACCCGAGCAAATCGCTAGCTCTTCTCCTTAATGTTTCAACGCATTTTCACTCACTATTGTTCCTGCCTGAAAAGCTAAAGGAGGACGCTGCGGCGGATTCTGGGCCAGCATCTATTTACAGCAGGAAAAAGAAAAATCTCAGCCCCCGTGAGGTTCACAGCATCATAAAGGAAGGCTATGCGACTCTCAGTATTGAGCCGCAAGAAGGACTGAGTAATTGGGACAAATGGCGCGAGGCAGATTGGAAAGCACGCCTAAAGCGAATTGCGCGAATAGCGGTAGATGACGCGAAGACCGTTGTGACGGCTAGTGGAGGGAATGTGCAAAGTCACACCCTAGCAACAGGAGGTAAAAGTGTTCGTGTGGAAGGAGACAAATAAAATTATGTCAAGAATTTCTTCTCTAATAAATGAATATTTCTCCGTTTCAAAAGACATATTGCGTCCGTAGAATTGGCCTTGCGCACTGCCCAACATTCGTTGAGGGTTTGTGCTTTTGTATTAGAGAAAAAGCAGAATTTGCCCTACTTGTCACACAATTGTTAGTGGGAGATTTAGCACAAACAATCGACAAGATTACTTGTAGGATCTGTATAGTACACGAAAGTAGAATGTTAACCTATATGTATGTACCTAAGTTACCCGCAACGTAGAGACGCAACGCCACAACGATATATATCCCAGCAGAGGAGGTCAAGGAAACTCCACGCACCGTATCAGAGTATTCGAGGTGGCGTAAAAATAAGGCGTTTGATCATAATACCACTGACTTATCAAATGCCGAGAACGCATTTTATTCAGACTCATCTGCTTCTTCTCCTTCCTCATCCTCATCTTCTTCCTCATCTTCTTCTTCTTCCTCCTCGCCCTCTTCCTCAGCTTCCTCTTCTTCCCCTTCTTCCCCACTCTCATTCACACCTTTCGTCCTTCTGCTCAGTCCGGAAGGAAGCCGTTCGGCTGGTCTGTCACTGAACAATCTAGCCGTCGCTGTCCCTGTATGATCATCCGACTGCCGGTGTCTCTCTTCAACTTCTTCGACATAATCACGATCGAGTGGTTCGTAGTTTTCAGTGAACAACTCGTCGGCATGCTTGCTAAGCCATTGCATGAATATCACTAGTTCTCTGCGAAGGCGATTTGTGGCTTGAGGGCTAAGGTTTGTTTGGGCAATGAGTTCCGGAAGGATAGCTTTAAAATGTAAGTCAAGCCAACTCTTAAGAACACTACGCAAATAAGGTAGGGGAAAAGTGATGAATTGAAGAACTCAGTCAAGAAATAACTTACAGAGCATTCTTGTCAAATGTTCCACTCCATACACATCACCTGGCCCCTTTCCCTCGTAGCCTGGAGCTTTCGATTCCCATTTCTTCCGTTCTGTGACGTATTGTCGCCTTTCGAGGGCGTATAGGAGGACTTTCCCCAATGTTTTGTCAAAATATTTCCTGAGACCATCCACTACTTCTTGAAGAACGTCTTGCTCAGCCTTACTATTTCTCGTGCTACTGTTCTTTTCCTCTTCAAGATATCGACCAAGCACTTTGTTAACAGGTGATTTCGCTGGTAGAGGAACCGCACTCTTGTCTTTCGTGACAAATTCCCAATCATCCACTAAATACTCTTTGAGCCTTTCTGGCATAAGCATGCGTATTGTTGGCCTGGCGTCAAAGTCCTCCTCCTATAGGGGCATATAAGCATTGTTTCAACTAACACGCGGGGTTTTCATGGCAATGTGCCGACATTTAAAAAACACTTACCGCTTCAATCTCCGTCTCTCGGCCTCTTTTTCGAGATGATCGGTCCTCACTAGCTCGACTAGACGCTATTTCGGCTGCCTTTCTCTTGCTGGACTTGGTGCGGCTTCGCATAGCTGCCTCCGCCTGGCGCCGGAGAGTAGCAGCAAGCTCTCTATTCTCATCAGTATATTTACGAAGGCGGTCGTGGGATACCCAATCGTCCCATCTACAGTAAGAATGTGAGGTTAGTTATGTGGCGCAATGCGTATAACAATAAAGCCTTGCTTCCAAAATATGCTAGAAAGATGTGTGAGGTCGATACGCCAACGCCTGACACACCATTAGATGTTCCGGACGTAAAGGAAACGAGAGTAGCTGAGATTTTGAAGAATTTTGAAAGTACAGCGAGGGGAAGCGCAGGACAACGTACGTATTCTTCCAGCCCTTGTAATGGACCCGGTACTCGTGTAGGCTGGTTTTATCCTTCGCGTTCTCCGGCCTTGAGTCTAAAATCTTTGCATCGTAGAGGATGTCATGATGGAAACACAACACAACCTCATCCTTCTGATACAACTGCTTTTGTGGAGGCATCGCAAGAGCTCAGAGAATCCTTCGTCCCCCGATCTTGTTATTTTCCCAGATTTATATGTACCAAAAGCTAGACGGTAGAATGTGGTGATATGGGTATCTGAGCCCGTGAAGCTTGCCAGTTCAACAAGTAATAGGTTAAGGGTCCTAGGATATCTGGGTATAACGGACTCTTTTATCTTTGCTGCGTGTGATTGATCGCAGCCACCAAACAGGAAATAATAGCTGGTACTTCAGCACTAGGCTAGAGAATTTTGGCACGGTTAAATACAAGGAGAATAACCTTACACGAATGTCTGCTAGCCAAGCCAGATGAAAAATACAATACAGAAAAAGAAGAATTTGCATGCAAAATGAGAGCTATCTCTTTGCTTCTTGTATTAATTGCGACACCTCTCTTTGACGCGACAAATTTGGGGTTGAGCTGCGGTATTCCTGACTGTATCTAATACGTGTAAATCACGTGAAATACCGCATCATTGCGGAGTGTTAGCGTGGGACTACGTACCGTACGGTAAATGTTACGCCAACATCCCATTCACGTTCACCAAAGCTGTTTAGACAGTTTGAACAAGGTCAGCATTTCCCAGACCGGTGTTCATCCAGCTGCTAAGAGGCTACTTTGCGATAGTTAGCTGTATTGCATGCCCATATTGTGGCTGCGCACTGGTTGATTTTCTTCATACCGATACTTGGCTCTTTCTCGAATCTTTCATCGCAATGGCACCGTCTGAGGAATCGATTCTGGCGAATTTTCTTATTTCACCATCGCCACTACCCAGAATCATATCCCTTGAGAAATTTGCGGAGCTGTTTCCAAAGAAGCTACGATCCCATCCACAGATCAGAACCCTTTATCGTGAGCTGCAGTATCTGCGGGCTCAAGACATTACTCTTGTTAAAGAAAACATCGAGAGAGAGGTCAAGAAGGGAGAGAAACAAAAAGAAGAGCTCCGAAAAGCTTATGCTAACAGCGGTGTGTCGAATTTAAATGCAAAGGATCAAATGGAGATAGACATGGACATCCAATTGTTTGGCCGGCCCTCCATCACAGGCCCAGAAGATGTTCATACCATCGAGACTATTTTGCCAGAAATGGAGCGCGCTATCGCTATCATGGAAGAAGAAGTTGAAGATGCCAAAAAAGAATCCGCTTCTATTTTGGTAGAACTTACCACGACGATTGGGGAGCTTAGCGACCTACGTTATGGGAAGTTCAATAAAATCCCAGGCTCGGATACTACTATCTCGGGAGAAGTAGTAAAAGGGTTAAAAAATCTGGAAAATGTCTGCAATTCTCATATTGGATGATCAATTGTTGTAAGTCACTAGCCATTCTAATAGGCATGTATATATATATATATATATATATATATATATATCGGTTGAATATCCGCTGATTTCGATCCGTAGAATAAACTTCTGCGAACTCTGTTCGAGACCTTTCTTAGTCCATTTCCCACACTTCAAGTTTCGGTGTATCTGCGGATATCATCAAAAGTCCGCTTAGAAGATGACTACCGTCCACCTCGGAATAAGATAATGATAAACGACATTCCAGCGCCCACCTGTTAATCCGTCTTGTTCCATCTGCTCCAGCTTTCGAGGGTTCCAAAGCCGTCAGGTCCAATTAAGCTTTGAAATGGAGAAAGAAAAGTGTTATGACTCAAGTATAAGAAGAAACGAGGCACCAATGAGCTCTACGGCTAGCAACTCGTCCAACGCGGGAGCGTTTTCTTCCTCATCGTCCGCTGTTGCCTGCCGTCGACTTCCATCGAGAAGGAATTGTGCCAGTGGTTTTCGCTGTTTCCAATTTACGGTCACATTGCCAGGATCCCTCGGTAAAGGAAGAAACCGACTATACCCAGAGTTATTCCGATCATCTCCTTCATGCTTGTATTCTTCGTATGAAGGCCATGGGGCCAAGCGACGGCTTGATAAATGTTCCAAAGATTGCAGCCATATGGTTTCTTGGGCGAGAACCAAAGCTTTTTGATCCCTGATTTTCTTTCCTCTAAGAACTGGAAGCACCGCGACCTCGTCACGGTCCTCTTTGCCCGTAATCTTTGCGATCTTGCTTGTAACCTTCCGGAGTTGTTCCTCTTTTACCGCAACTCGGTGCACAAGCCAGTCGGAAAATGTCCTGGGGATGAAGGGAGAGCGTGGGGATATACGCATGATTGCATCACGGATCCTTGACCATGTCTCGATTTCTTTGGTCTGGGGCGACACCCATGTTTTGGAGGCGGAATGCGACATACTCTTTGCAAGCTCGCCTAAGAAATAAGATACGATGCAAGACCTGTATGTTCCCTAATTGCCTCCAAAAATGTATTGCAAGAGTCTGTTCAGTACCTCAGTTGCCATTCTTATGCCAACAAGCATGAGGTTTTGAAGGCAATCACGAACTGCTTCAAGGAGATATTACCTTGGTTTATTTTAAATGAATGCCACTTACGAACACTGCTATAGACTCTGAATTCCTGTTGATGCTCCACAATCTCCAGTCATCAAAGAATGGTCACCAAGTTAACGACGGCAAGTTCCCCGACGGGCTGGGAAGGTTTGTTGGCTTGAACGGGCAGCACAGCTTTATGGAACAGACTGAAATTGAATGCAAGGAAAGGAAAGCAATGATGGAGGGGAAAGAAAGCCATTTCTGCTAAATGATACATTGCCGTGGATAGAGTGAATATCTGTGCATTGTGACGTTGTGGGAAGCCCAAAAAGATAGTAGTGACTATTTAACACAGAGTCTGTTCTCTTCTCTTGAGTAGATGTGAATGCAGTACAAGGACTGGAGCAATGGATTGATTGAGATAGCTTTTAAGAATAAAAAGCATTTGCTCGCTTGTTTATAGTCCCAGTTGAGTTTTGGGCTGTCCAACATTGGTAACAGTGTAACACGCGCTGCTTCTATTTTTTGCCTCTAACGCCAAATGCCAACACTATGGCACTACAAAGGAATCTAAACAAAAGATGACTTTCTGCAAGTCTGTAAGGGAGATTAAGGAAACTAACCCTATATCATTTTAAGGCTCGATGTTGTCGGCGGGCTCCGTCGGCTTAGTTTCCCTTCCCAGGATTCCCGCCCCTCCTCAAATTTCCGCCCCGCCCTCAATCTCTCTCTCTCATTTCTTCCCTTCTCTCAACGACCACAACAAAAAAACGCCTCTTTTCCCTCGAAATAATGCCTACTATTCCTCTTCATCCAAGGTCCCAATATTCGCCAGGAGCGGATAGTGCGAATCCCTTACCCACCTTAATGCAAACACCGTCTGGGCTCGCAATCCTCGAGCTTCAGGGGACGATCAATTTACCCTCCAACTCGTCGGAAGATGATCCAATTCGCAACGACAATCAATCCCAACCACAGTCAAAATATCAGTTCCAAACTCCTATCGGACGCCTCGTGTTTCCAGACTACGACCCTTCAAACCCATCAAGCAGTACTTCATGGATGAAGCGTGTCCATCTGTACGTAGGCCATCACCAACGTATAACTGGTGAAGTCAAAAAGCTTCCCAAGCCATTGGCTGTGATTAGACGGCGTCAAAACAGGGATGCTGGCCCAGGAGGGGAGCAGCTTATTGAGTCGGCCACCGACAATCCACCCGCACAGCCAGACCATTTTCACGACGAATTAGAGATTACGGAGATCATCAGGTATAAATTACTATTTTCCGCAAGGCCTGAACCAGTTAGCGGAAATATCGAATGAATTCGAGTGTGCCGGCTCGGAGAGTTCGCGTTTCATTATCGATAGCTTTCTCATGCCCTGGCAGTTTCTCCAAGCCGAATAGGTGCAGCAGCCATGAGAGAAACTCTCGTGGATGAAAGTTAATATGGACCGCACTTTTAGCGGCTTGCATTTCGCTAAAATACAACCTGGTCGGTCATTTCCATTTACTGGCGGGTAGCAAAAATTTTCAATGACGCGAAAAATCGACGCGTTCATCCGCATCCCGTCCCGTGTGAATGGCATTGTTTGCCGGACCAAGTCAGCTCACGGTTGAAGTGTCGATCGATAGAGCCATGGTTCGGGTTATCAACTCTACTCACACAACAACATGACTATTACCTCGTGTGTTGCTTCCGTCGACAGGTTAAGTCAGCGAGCCGCGGCCGAGTTGCACTGATCTACCTACATTTCTGCCTCTTCGCTGATAGAAGTTACACTAAAGTAGTGGGCTAGCCATCGTATCAATAGATTTTTAAACCAGCAGTCAGGCCTTGTCCGCTTGTATCCTGTTTCTCAACGTGTATGCATTTAGTGGATCTAGCTGTTGGTATTCGAGCCCTACAGCCTCGCACCAGTCAGGGAAAACACTACTCCGGTTTGTGACGAACGCAGGCCATCTTTCAATGCTGTGATAGAGGAGCTCCTAGCCAGTCGTAGCTGCAGGAGCCGTCGTCCAGTCAAAAACTTATTACTTGCGCATGGGCGTTTATCGTGGGGAATTATATGCTTCGACTATAACAAAGGGGTTCTCTAACCATCTTACTGCAAAATCTTTTTAACCTAATAAATTTTCACACTGTTCTTCTTCTTTAACCAGTTAACTGACGAGCTCATCTTGGCATTTTGCTGTCGTTAAAGAGCACTCTAGACTGAGCCTTTTACCTATCGGACAATTTCGTTACACCAGGTTGTTTTCTCCGCAACAATGCCTAACATCGAAAGCTTGAAATCCGAAGCTACGTTAAGACTCAGACCTGGCTATCTGGGATTCGACCACATAACGTGGTACGTTGGAAATGCAAGGCAAAGTGCCACTTATTATATTTCTCGCATGAATTTTACGCAGGTTGCGTACAAGGGGCCGGAAAACGGATCGCCATACATTGCTTCATATATTGTTGAAAATGGCGATGCACGGTTTGTATTCACTGCTCCTGTTTGCGGCCCGTCAGATAAGAACGTCTCAGAGACTGAGAAAACTCAGCTGCAAGAGATACATAACCACATCAGTAAACATGGTGATGGTGTAAAGGATATCGCTTTTAGAGTTACGACGGATGTCAAAGATATATGGGACAAAGCTGTTAAGCACGGTGCGCACCCAGTGATGGATCCCACTATCGTCCAATCTGAAGCTCCATACAGCGGCAAAATCCATATGGCTTCTATCGGCGCATATGGGGACACAACCCACACTTTCATCAACCGAGAAGCGTACGACGGTCCTTTCTTGCCGGGCTATACGATAAGAAATACTAAGGACTCGATCAATCGTTACCTTCCGGCGATTGACTTCCTTGATATTGATCATTGCGTTGGTAATCAGCCATGGGATGGAGTGGAAAAGGCAGTCAAATTGTAAGCTGTGCTATCTACCTTCCACAAATCTGCCTATTAGCGGATTTGTGAGATCTAGAGCACAAACTAACATCTGTGAAAAGTTACGAAGAATGTCTCGGTTTCCATCGCTTCTGGAATGTGGATGATAAAGCCATGTGCTCCGATTTCTCTGCCATGCGTTCAATTGTTATTGCTTCACCGGACAACGTCATCAAGATGCCTTTGAATGAGCCTGCTGTGGGTAAAAAGAAGTCACAAATAGAAGAGTAAGACCATTTTCTCCGGGTACCATCTTCCTTTACACTGCAGATATATTGACTACTTGAAGATTTGTCGATTACTACAACGGATCAGGCGTTCAGCACATCGCCTTTCGAACCGAGGATATCGTCACTGCAGTCCACAACCTTCGCGAACGGGGTGTGGAATTCCTCTCAGTTCCCGATACGTATTACTCAGTCCTCCGAGAAAAGCTAGACCAGTCTAATATAGTACTCAACGAAAGTCTCGACATCCTGCAAAAGCTCGGCGTCCTTATCGACTTTGACGAAGACGGTTATCTTTTGCAAATATTTGCGAAACATGTGCTTGATCGCCCGACAGTCTTTATTGAGATTATCCAGCGGAATAATTTTGATGGCTTTGGCGCTGGAAACTTCAAGGCGCTGTTTGAGGCTTTTGAACGGGAACAAGCGCTGAGGGGGAATTTGTGATTTAAAGTACATTTTTTGGTGCCTTTGTCACAGGTTTTACATGTCTTGGATTCATGGAGCGGAAGCCAGTTTAAATAGAGCTGTGCAGGGTGTAGGGAGTATAAATCTTACTACATGCTGTTGGGCTCACCAGCCCAATCACACAACTTAAATGGGTTGATCACCGTGCCTTATGGAAGTCCTTTTAAACATACTAATGTAGTGGCGAGCGATCGCTATGTCTATCCAGTGCTACCAGGGTTCGGCATCGGCATACTATATTGTGTAGGGCGGTATTGCCATTTTGCGCATTGTTCGGCTCGAGTGCGGGTTGGTTGTTTGGTAAGTTCATCAATTCGATATTGATGAACTTTTGACAGGTCTAACTAACAGATGACAACTCGAAAAAGCTCCTAGCTAGTTACATCCAAGATCCGCAATTAATGTACGTTGATACCAACACGATTGCTGCGAGGTGTCCTTTTTCTCGCCAACATGAGCACAATAAACAGGACACATACGGAAGAACGGACGCGGTAGTCATACTTGACATAGAGCTATATTCTCAACACACGTATACGCACACCAGGAATTAACCTACTAAAACACTATCAATCTTGATAGTAACCCCCATCCCAAAAACCCGAGACAGGCGTAGCATCGGGATAAAGGACGAAAGATGATCATCATTGTTCGTCATCATCATACAATAAACCTAGAAACAGATGCATAATGACGCGGGAAGTTTAGTAGTCGCAAGTCGAGAAGGGAGCGGGAAAAAAGGTGAAAAGAGCATCATTGAAACATGCAACGCTAAACCGTGTACATAATTAAAAACTCGGTCAAAAGGAAAAACGATACATGGAAACAATGTATGTATATGCATGCAGTATGCTCCATACTCCGTACATGTCTTCGGGATCAGCTCATCAGAGAATGGCTATCAATATGCCACCACGCGCGTGCTAGAACCGTCAGCAGTAAGTTCTCGAATCGCTTCAAATGCAAGGAGGCGCTATGGGCAAGAAATGTGACCTAGCCGTCCAAGGCCTTCCGTAAATCACTCCACTTCTGTTTAAGTGTTTCATGATTCTCTGAAATCTGTATCGTCGAGATCATTAGCCAAAAAGATATGAGGGGAAAAAAGGAATAAAGGTAGCATCGACGAAATAGCCTACCTCTGCCCATTTCATCTTCGTTTCCACCAAATCCTTTTCCATCTCCGCCATTTGCTCCTCCATTGCGCGGTTTTCATTCTGCACTTCGATATTTCTCTTCATGATCCGATCCATCTCTATCCTAAGCTTCTCCTCTAGCTCCGCTGGTTGACGATCAACAACCATTTTGAGTTCAGCAACCTCAACTTTCAGACTCTCGTTCGAATCTTTTAGCTCTTCGTTTTCGACTTTAATGCGAACTAACTCTGAAGCAATTTGTACGTGTTCTGTGTCCGACTTCTCCGCATGCTCTTCAAGTGATCGAACCCGCGCTGCCTGCGCCGCGATCGTGTGCTTGTACCCTTCAATTTCAGCGGCCAATTCCTTTTCTGCTCGCGTCTTTTCTTCCCATTCAGAACTGTATACATGGATCATCTCGGGTGTAAGATTGATCGCGCAAGCATCCTCAACCATGATATCGGCTCGATAGACTTCCTTATCGCTAGCACCAGAACTTCCAAAGAAGCCAGACTCGAGAATCGAGCTGGGTGACGGCTGCTTGTCAATATATACGTCGAATATCTTTTCTTTCAGGAAGCTACTTAGGGATGTCATGTCATTCATGCCCAGTAACGTTTCAGAATTGCGGCGCATGATCGCAACAGCAAATCGAAGAATTGCACTCTCAAGTCCTTGCTCAAATATAAGGTCGTAAATACGGAGGACAAGCTGTAACGGGAAGCGATACGCGAATAATGTGAGGAACCATTGAGTCGCATAGAGTTGAGGGCTAACACCACGGCGGCGTAGGTGGCAGGTTAATGCGGGTTCTAAATCTTCAAGCAAACGCTCGAATTGGTAAAGATGGCGATGAAGACCAGGCATATCACCGATGAACATGTCCCGGAGCTTATATTTATTCATAAGCTTCACTAGAAGTGTAAAAGCTTCTCCATCGTCCATCTAAATCTCAAGTCAGTAGATACTCAATAAAAAGCCTTTCTTGATGTGCTTACATTAAACAATAAAGGCATCACAATAAAATTCATTCCCTGGGCATATCCAACTCCTCCATCGTACAAAGCGTAGGATTTACAGACATTAAACAGCGCTTCCTGGTTCCGTTGTGACATGAAATACTTCGAGTAGCTGGTTCGAGAGCCCAGGTCCCGCCTGATAGCCTTTTCCAGCTTAGAGATTGCTGCCGCATCTTCTTTTGTTTTTTTCTTTCGCATCTCCTCTTGTTCAGCCTGCGCCTTAACCACAGCCTCGGTTTCCTTTTCAGATATGGATGGCGCCGGAAAATGAGTTGAATTTGTTGCTGCAGTTGAGTTATCTGAGTGGACGGAGGAGCGAGACGAAGGTGAAGATCCTTTATCTTTCAGACTTCCATTTGCCTGGCCGTTCAGAGAGGTAGCAGATGGCATACTCCAATATCGCTCGCGTTCCTTATCGTGACCACGCGCGCAAAGATCTCGATAAACGTCCTCCAAGTCAGGATTCCTACTATCAGCTAGTACCTGCCAAATAACACCGCGGATAGTCTGTGGGATGCCTCGTCTGATGGCCAAATTCAGCTCGTCAGCATTAGCACCATTGAGCGCTTCAGGGCCATGGTTTACAATTTGCTGCCATAGTTCCCAGTTAACTGGTGCTGCAACGTCGGTGGCCGAAGCAGAAATGCCAGCAACTGTCCCCGGTGCCAGGTTCGGGTTTACAGTTGATGGTAGAGGGGAGCCAGGTATAGGAGAAGGTAGTGGTGAAGAAGTATCCACTTCGGGAGCATTTGTAGGAATGCTGAGCGTACTAAATCCCTTTTCATCTTGATCAGCTGCCTCAGCAGGCTGATCATCCGCAATGCCTTCTTCACGCATTCTGAGAAGTTTGAACTGGTCCTTCAGGCTATTCCGCAATTGTCTCCTTGACTCTGTACTGCCCGCGTCCCCATCGCTGCCATCGAAGCGGCCTACCATATCAGAACCACTCAAATTTGTAGATATCGATGCACCCGTATTTCTCCGGTTTCCTGGCGTTGCTTTAGGGTCTTTTTGGTTATTTTGTCCCCTGGAAAGCCAAGCAAAGGGGCTAGTAAGCTTTCTAGATGGAGCGGGTGGCGGCTGAGACTGAGGAGGAATATTTTTATTTACAGGGGGGGGGCCCCAAGGCACAGATGGTAGCGATGCGGAGAGACCTTGAAGCCGTGAGTTATGCTTAGAATCTCTGGCTGGCAGTGGTGGAGGAGCGTCAGTTGCAGGACTGGCGTGGGAAGTGGGAGATGTTATAGCCTCGTCGTCCTTAGAGTTCGTAAGGTTGACATCGTCTAAAGATGAAGTCGACAACCGACGTGTAGTCAAAAGGGGAGACTTTGGCCGCTTTTGGTTCTTTGGTGTACCGTCTCCCGATTGTGAAGCTGGCGAATCCTGAGAAAAGGCATCATCTCTATCTGGGGATGCACTCGGAGGAAAATTGCTCGCTTTGGGGGTGGCTAGTGATCCGTTCGAAGGGCGTCGATCTGTTAAGGATCGGGTGGTGCTGAGAGGAGTAGAAACGTCTGCATCTTGTGCGTCGCGAGCGTCCTCGAATGCGTCCTGAGGCGATAACAAGTGTTAGCAACCCCAATTATAGTTGTCAGCAGAAAAGCCGAAGAGCGTACAGCTTCATGGTCTGTGGTCTCTGCGCTGGACACCATTGCTAGCAGTGTGAACGCAGGATATGGAGGGGCCTCCGATTCAATTTGCGGCAGGCAAGATGGCTCAGATTGCGGTGAAGCGGAACTCGTCCATGCGTCAGAACATTGTAGAGAGGGAGTGAAGACACCCGAATTAGTTATGAGCAAGGGCCGGTTGGACAGGGTCAGGGGTGTCGAGAAGGTGAAGGATGAGGGAAAAGGAAGGAAATTATCCAACAGTAACGTGGGATTTTAAGCTACCGCGAGGCTTACAATGGGACTTTGTTTGGGGAAGTGGCCATAACACAACTCCAAATCTACACATCGCATCAGCTTTTCGTGGCTTCAATTGACTCTAGTTAAATACACTTTGTTTCTTCAGCATTGAAAAAGCGGGAAAAAAAAGAAAATTTATCGACGTCGTAAACGGTTGATCGACTGTAACTAACCCCTGCTACACTAGCTCCTGAGACACGCCGAGCAATCTCTGTCCGACAGTCTGCACCACAGTATCAGAATCAATCCGTCCGCTTGTAACAAGGAGCAGTTCCAGTTGCCCTATCCTCTCGCGGGTAAATTGCCGATCATGTCTGAAGTTTGGCATTGTCGAAAATTAACCGCCTTGGAAGCCCTAGATTCAAGCTATGAGTGATTGCTCCAGATCCTCCCATCGGCCTTTTCTCAGCGGGTCGAGGCGTTTCAGATTCGACAGCCAATTGGAGATGTTCTGCTTCACTTCAGCCGAGACAGCGCCTTGGATGCTCAAAACAATCAAAGTGCATTCTATAAGTGCTTGATAAATCCATTTACAATCTTCCTCCTCGTCCAGCAATTCAGTGATAGCATCGATTTCCTGGGTGAGATACTCAAGTCGTGCCTCATCGCTCAGGTTGGGAGCCATGCCCTTGAAAGCTGTAGTTCGATCAAAAGTGCACATTAAATTTTCGTGATAAAACCACAATGATTGGTCATATGGATCGATCAAGGCACAATGTATCAGCTTGAGCTCTTTATGGGGATTAGCACATCATTCTTTTTCAGTGGTTCGTAACGAGATATTTACCGTCGTCTAGCATCTTTCTCCTTTCGGCGTCACTCGCTGAGTGTTCATTCAACATCTTCAAGATCAGCTTGGACCGATTATGCCACGCAGAAAAGTTGGATAAGTTTGTTCGAATCATCTTCGTGGTATAATTTAATTCGTCTTGGGTCAAACGGTTGTTTCTTGCCTCTACAACTGAATCTTTCTTTGCGTCCAAGTACTCGAGGACCGCTACAATCTCGCGTCGATAACCCCAGCCATGGAAATTCCTCCCGTCCAGGCTGAGCATCTTTCCCACCAGGGCGAGCTCTTGCTCCCAGAAGCTCTGTGCCTGGAGCCGTGACAGCCGGTTTATTGTCTGTTTTAAGACCCATAATCGATGGTTCCAGATCCAATAGCATTTGGGGAACTGCTGAAGAAGAGGTACCAGAAACATAAGTTCCTGCTGAATGAATTGTTGAATACTCGGATCACATGTAATGCTAGGATCTCCTCCCTGTTTGGTGTCTGCAGAGATTTTTTCAAGTTGAGACTGCAAAATAAGACGGCGATAGTTCCATATAGAATAATACTCGGCGTTTTCAGTCAGCAATTCAGAACATTTTCTCAAGGCATCTTCAGTATAGTCATGCTCGGCCCTCTATTTGTGTAGGTTAACAAGTAAATTCCAATGTTCTGGGGTGCAATTCATGGATGCCACCTTCGACTTGACAAGGAATTCCAAGTTCCTATAGTTCTGAATTTTCTGGAGCTCCCTTCTCCTGGCGCCCTCTGACTTGACTTGCCTCGAAGCACTGGTGCGAGGCACTCCGTGCTGTTTGTGTTGGAAGTTAGCATGGGCATCGTAAAGTGCCGGCCGTCTCGAATACGCACACTGGTCATGCTGGTAATCTCAAGTGGTCGATAAAGAAGAACACGTCTACTGATGGTGCATCATCCCGGAATGCACTTCACCAACTTCTTCCCTTTTCCCCCTCAATCCAGCTTCGCGGCTTCACGTCGCCTGTGCTTACTAAGCAGCATCCGCCATCGTTCCCAAAAGCGCAATAACAAAACAATGCGGGCCAACTTGAAGCCAGGAGGGAAAGATGGAGTTGCCTCAACGGGAAGTGCATCATAGGAGGGGAACCCTCTTGCCCCTCCTTCTCCCTCTTTTCCCTTCTCCCTCCTCTCCCTCCTCCTATTCTTCGCTTCATGTCGTGAACTCCATGTCTGCGAGCTGTCTCTAGCAAGAATACTACTAGTGCCTGTTCTATTCCAGCGGGGACTAGGTTTCCTCGTTCAGTTAATTCAGTCTATCTTTTTGCTGCACCACGCTTTCTAGAATTAGTACCGTTAGTATTGGCCGGTCTTAAGGCGGGCCCATATGTTCTGATGCTCATGAGAAGATGTCGCTCAACGGGAGACTTAACGTCCTCCAACGCTTATGACACTTTAACCCCTTACTGCGCTGTGTATCGCGATATATCTGGCTGGTGTGAAACTTCAAAGACATGTATATCTTCGCATGTTGCGTATTCAGCAACAACCGACTCTTCTTCAAACCCATATGGCTTCTCGTTGCCGCGCCCTTCAGTGGAAACAGCCAGGACCATACACCTGGCAGACAATGGGAGAATTAGTACTTACGGTACTTCATCAAAGAAAGCCGATGAGTTTGCCTCAATTTTCGGGCAATGTTCTCCAAGAAAAGATCCCTCTTATTTTGATAGGCGGCCCAACATAAGCCTAGGTTTAGAGAACCATACCCGTCTTATCTCGCCGGACCGCTTCGTCCCAGCACGAGAACGGCACGTTTCGCCAGAGGTACAATATCGTGTGGCTAAAAATCATAACTTGCTTTCACCTCAGGAAAAGGTTCATCGACGGCGTGACCTAAATGCGGACCCGTTCCTAGTTGCAGCATCTACCAGGAATGTGAACGAAGAGGATACGCATTTTAGCCCGGTGGATGGCAGGCTTATTCCACGTTATCAACCACGCCATATTTACGATATGAGATTTACAAATTTGCCCGGGATGGAGGATTCAGTTGAAGAGCAACCACGCCAGATGGGTGCTGTATGGAGTGTTGGTGGCACTTCTGCGGTAGTGGGCCATCCCTTGAGTAGGACCCCGAACCGCACAAGACACCATCATGCGGCAGGAACGGTAGCACCTAGGTACTCGGCGAAATTTGACCGTAAAGGAACTGAGGAAGATCAACATAGAATGCACGAAGCGCGCATTGCGTTAGCATTAGACATTGACCCTGCTGCCAGAATTCTGGGGTTTTCCATTCCGAAAACCCCACCAGATACTCCATCTAACCTCTCATCGCCGAGTACGCGCTCTCCACTTACCTGGAAGGATAATGCATGGACAAGAGGATCTAACTACTTACCATGTAAGAACGTTCTCTTCCTCCGTCTTCTTATTTTGTATACGTCCATAACTCGAATATGGAGTTTCATTTATTGGATTTGTATCTTCAGTTCCCTATAACTAGGCGACTGACAATCATCTAGCATCGCCTAGGCACACAGCAAAAGGCAGTGAACAACTAGGGTCTACGGTTCCGTTCCGACTGCTAGATGCTCCTTTTCTCCGGAACGATTTTTACTCCACTATCCTAGCATACTGCCCCAAGACTCATGTTCTTGCTGTCGGGCTTTCTCTAAAAGTTTATATTTGGTCCGAGTACTATGGGGTTAGAAAACCGCCGTTTCGGCGACCTGTTGAAGGAAATTTTGTCACATCTCTTTCCTTCTCATCTGAAAAGGGCGGATGTAGTATTCTTGCCGTAGGCCGGCGCCATGGGCAGCTTCATTTGTGGAGTACTTTCGATTCGGATACTCGATTCCAATTAACATTTTCGGTCGGTGTTGCTTGTGTTTCGTTTAGGGATAAACCCAGCACTGGCCAATCTGAGCTGTTACCGTGGGTATCTACGAATATTGAACATCTAGCTATAGGCGATGATACGGGCAATGTTAGATATTACACTGTGGAGTGGCCTACTCCTAGGCTAAGAAAGCTGCATGGTTGGAAAGGCCGTATGACGCTTGTTGCTATGATAGCTGCACATAGGCAACAAATTTGTGGCCTTGCGTGGTCACCGGATGGAAAGCATTTCGCAACTGGAGGCAACGACAACGCTTGTCTTTTATTTCATGTAGCAGACATTTTCGCTGATAACACGCAGTCACAACCGCCATGCCCAAAACAAGGCGTGGGCGCCCAAGCGCAAGAATCGAGGCTCAGCCACTTGGGTCAAGTTCTGTCTCTCAATTATCTGAATTATAGTACCCTATCCTTGCATTCTAGCTCTGCGATCAGGGGAAACTCTCAAAATGCAGGCAGTCTCGAGGACGGCTCGTCTGAATCATCCGAATCATCCGACACTCAGACCGTCATACATCAGTGCCGCGAAAGACACAGACTGGAACACCATGCTGCTGTCAAAGCGATCTCATTTGCGCCTTGGGAGCCAACTCTTCTTGCCACCGGAAGTGGCACTGATGACCAGTGCATACGCTTTTGGCATGCTCCTTCAGGAGCACTACTCGCCTCTATAAACGTATACGCACAGGTCACGAGTCTTATTTGGAGTAAGACTCGCCGGGAAATAGCAGCAACCTTTGGGTATTCCCGACCTCGGCATCCCTACAGAGTCGCAGTGTTTGCGTGGCCGAGTTGTGAACAGGTGCTAGCTATACCTTGGACACATAATATAGAAGGGTACGATGAGAATTATACTCCTGGACGAGCGCTCTGGGCAGTTAGCTACCTTGGAGGCCCTGGCAACATGTTGGTCTATGGTTCTAATAGGCCACCTGCTGCGAGCACAGCTTCTGGCGGCGAGCATAACCCGTTTCCCTCGCATATCGACCGACGGTCGCCAAATAGAGATGGAAGTGAATCACCATCAACTTCACACGTACCAAACACGCAGGCACGTATTTGGTCTTCGAGGACAGAAAGGGAAGGATGTATCGTCATCGCATGTAGCGACGAAACCATTAAGTTTCAGGAAGTTTGGCTAGGTGAGCCTAAGAGCCTGGGAGGAAGCAGTGGTGTGTTGGGAGGAAGCCAGATATTAGAAAGTTTACATGGGGTCGATACGGGAGAGAACACGAAGGAGACCATTCGATGAGTTCAACAAGCTCACTTGAAAAGAAATTGGAATACCATGGGTTGTCACTATACGGCTCTATTCCATTGTCAATTTGCTCAATTGCGTTGAGGACGGTAGAAGCTTCAATGGGAAAATAGGATTGAAAGCTTAGAATATTGACAAATATGGAGGAAACACAGTCTAGATGTATCTGCCGCATTCATGAATATGAAGGATTTAGTAAACACTTTAGAGTACATACATGCAAGAGTTTAAACAGGCCAAGGTGCTTTATTGGAGGTTTTACTCTTGATTAAACGTGAAGACAATGTAGTATGCCTATGCCAATGAAATTCATTTTTGCCCACAAGAAAAGCAACAAGGAAAACGCACACGAAAACCCAAACAGTAAGGTAAGAAAAGCCCCCCAGCAGCGAATGAGTGAAAATGGAAAAGGGCAAAACGGCGTGCACGTAATGAAAAGGAGAAAATTTAGCAGGGTCTATTGGCAACGTCCTCTTTTATCCCCTGGATCTGTGGCTTTTTAGTTCGGACTTCTTCATCGACGCGGGCGGATTAGCGAGTATTTCTGATTCTTCATCCGAATCAGCAATGAAATCAACCATGCTACCCAAATCGTCTCCTTCTTCCTCGTCCTCATCCTCGTCCTCATTTTCATCCTCTTCACTAGCACCCTCGCCATCCTCAGATTCTTCAGCTTCATCATCGAAGGGTTCTTCATCTTCTTCCTTATCTTCTCCAGATTCAGACAAAGTGCCATTGACGGCTATGGGCATGCCTTCATCATCTTCCTCTTCACCACTGATATCTCCCATGTCGACGTCGCGATCCTGCTGTTCGCCACGATCCTCAATCGCGAGAAGTT
This sequence comes from Amauroascus verrucosus, assembly GCA_001430935.1. Classification (NCBI taxonomy): domain Eukaryota; kingdom Fungi; phylum Ascomycota; class Eurotiomycetes; order Onygenales; family Onygenaceae; genus Amauroascus; species Amauroascus verrucosus. The sequence goes on from LJPJ01000934.1 coordinate 67,200, forward strand.
CCTCATCTTGATCTTCGACTAAATCCTCCTGTCCCTCAACGTAAATCACATCCTCGTCATCACTTTCGTATCGCCCGTCCCGGTTTTTATTGAGGCTGCGTCTCAATCCTAGTTGGGCGTCAAGCATGTCTAGCTTTCCCTTCAAAAGTAACAAAGATGAAAGGCTGGAAGATCGTTGGTCCATAACTTTGAATAATGAAGTCATTTGTTTGAGGATTTCTGGCTTTCCTGCTATTGACCCACCATGTGCGACGCATGTCCATTGCACCCAGACCAACAAATGGCCGTAGCGCCCTGGCCTTGAAGCTAGACGTTCAGCAAGTTTCTGAAGTAGTGCTCCGGCGAGGGAGGAATCTAGACGTTGGATGGTCGCACGGACAATGTTCACGTCCGTGGTATGGAAGCAGGATTCGAGGAGATTGTGATCATTGGTTTTAAGGGATTGAGAGAGGACAGTGGCAAGGGAGAGACCGGAGGGTAGTTGTTGTAGGGACTTAGGCTGCCTGGTTCTAACGAGCGTTCCTGCTTCGGGTTCGTCGAGTTCTACTGCCACATCAACATGTTTGGCGGCGTGGGCATGGAGAAGCTCGCCAAAAGACGGTCCGCCTTCTTCATCTGCTTCGTCTTCTTCTTGTTCGGCCTCAACGTCGGCCATATCAATGTCATTAGTCTTGGCTTTCGATGGAGTTTGGGCAGATCGGGGTTCTTTGGTATTTTCGTGCTCTGAATCTGAAGCTCCTTCTTCTTCATCACCACTTAATCCCGAAACATCGTCCTCTATACCATCTTTAATAAGTTCTTCCGCAACACCACCTTGTTCCACAATTGCATGTGATTCATCTACATGGCTTTTTCCCATAATCTTCGCGCCGTTCATCATAGCAGAGCCAATCATTAACCCAGATTTTCCACGAGTAATCTCGTTCTCACCCCGGAGTACTAACTCTTCTGTTTCCTCATCCCGCCAACGTACCCTATCAAATACAACGCTTGCACCTGCCTCGGCCCACGCAACAACAATATCGGAGCCGTCAATTGAGACAGATATGATTGGAACAACCGTCCTTGACGCATCGGGCTTGACTATTTTGATAGTTGCATCTGATCGGCGAGTCGCGGCCTTTAAACGAGACTTGAGACTAGTCGTTGCACGCGCAGATTGTGAGTCTTCCGGGTGATGGAAAGGGCTTGGAAATAATTCAATTGCTCCATCTCGAGTAACAGCCGCGAGTAACTGCTTTTGGAACAAAGCTGTCCTTGAAGTCTCACTGTGCTTCTTGTTTTGATGATCCGATTCTGCCGCGTAAAACGTCACCGATTCAATCTCCTTATCCGTCACCAGCGAACCAAGCAATTTCTTCTTTTGAATATCGAATAGGTTTATGTAGCGATCGGAGTCAGCAGCAAGAAATTTCTCGGATAGGGAGGCCAAATCATTTGACGATGATATTAATGTGTGCACTGCATTTCTCATTGCACTAAATGATGGCCCGCCACTCTGGCTTTCTTTCTCAAGATCTATTAAATAGGGTGTTTGCGAGGCGCAGAGAACAGGAGGGTTGGAAGGAACAGGTGCAGCCAAAGTTCCGACGGATGTCGAAGGTAAGGAAATCACTCTGGTATAACGTTAGACAAAAAATGTAATGAAAGGATCAATAAAGATGCTGTTCCTACCTTGTAGCATTGCCTGTCTGCAGGTTCCATTGTACGAGCTTCCCATCACCTCCAATACTCCAACCTTCCACTCCAAGCTTTTGGATGGTGAACCGGAAATCCCTAATTCCCCTCTCATGTCCACCCGTGAGCGTGGCTACAATCTTGCCCTCTGCAGGAGAGTACATTCTGATTTCAGAAGTATTGGTGCCGAACGCGACCACGACATCGCCATGTTCCGAAACGTCAACGACGCCATTTACACCCGAATTCCGCTTGCGCTTCTTCTTCAAATGTTGGTCTCTGTCTGTATGTGCTTCGCCATAGTAACCCCAGTCCAAAGACGTGATTTCCTCCTTTGGGTTCACTGCATACTCGCATCGTAATCTGCCGGAGTTAATATCATGTATTCGCAGATGCTGAGCATCTAGGCCTTGAATGACGGACGCAAAGAGCGCTAATTGATACTCTGACGGAGAAAAGGCGGAGCGAATAATTGATGATTTGTTCACGGTAATCTGAGCACCGGAGGACGCTGAGGCTGTGGTGGAGATGTTCGACACTGGCCCGCGAGAGCGCTTTTTGGTCGGCATATTTTGGGGGTTTGAGGGATAAAAGGGAAAATTGGGGACGGGAAAAGAGAGAAACTGGTTTCGAACAGCCGGCCAAAATTAAATGTATTCCTTCTTTTTTGTGACGGCCACCAAACAAAACCAGAAAGCTACTCTTCTTCCTCTTGGATCACCTCGATGTGTGAAAAAAAAATGCTGCTCTCTTTCACACTTGGCTAGCTTCGGTTTAGCGCATACTATAAAGGGCCTTACTAAACAAGGCTAGCTTGACTATTTCGGGTATGGCGCCATGCTAGCCAGCTCTTATCGATAAAGCAACCTTGGCTGGGAGGTTTGCTATGTTTGCACCCCCAAGCCTGCCCCTGAGTCCTCGTCCTTCACATCCCGCAACAACTTCATATCCAAGTTTTCTCAATATCACTCACGAGGAATTGTCTAAAGGCTGATACCCAATGTGTCCAACAACGGGCATATTGGACTCGCCGTTTCCTCCGTGGTGAGATTACATATTCCGCTGCCAAAGAACGCGAGACCAATGTTCTACACGCGTTGGGTACCGTGATCAGCAAAATCAGTTTTTCAATGACTTCTACTCAAAAAAGCCATCTCATCAAATCTGTAGTTGCGCATCATCTCAATATGGCTTCATCGGCTGATTGTCATGTTGCCGATCAAAAGAGTGGTTGTCGGGGAGCTCTAATGTATGCATCCCAGTTTATGTCAACTCCCAAAACCTGGACCCTACTGTGCTTGTTCGCATACCGCTGCCGTATCGAGTTGGGGATAACTCTCATCCAGGGAATGCAACTGAGAAAATCTTGTGCGAAGTTGGTACCTATGTTTGGCTCCAAGAACACCGCCCTGACGTCCCCATTCCGCGGCTCTTTGGATACGGCCTTTCGACCGGACAGACAGTATGTCCTTTATCCCTCTTCTTACTGGATGCACTGCTAAGTATTAGTTTACTGACCTTAATAACCTCCCTTTTCTGACACGGCTTGTCAAACTCCTTGGTCGTCACCCCACAAAATTTCTCAGGCGCCCCGTTGCATCATGCTACGTCCCGCATCAGGTTAAAACAAGAGAAATCTTAGGGTTCGACTATATTTTGCTTGAATATGTCGATTAATCACGCGGGAAAATGCTCTCCGAATCATGAGAAACTGGGCGTCATGACGCTCAGTTGCGGAAAAATTTTCACAGCTTGTCGTTTATCATATTGTTAGTTGCGCGCATTCCACTACCAAAGATTGGCTCTTTCACTGTGGATGAGAAAGGTTTCCTCCGGTTATGTTACCGGCCTCTTACACTTGAAATCCAGGATCTAGAAAATGAACATATTCCTGTGGATATCTGACGCGATTTTACCTATTGCACAGTTGATGCTTATATCAATGATATCCTTGCTTTTCATAGGAGCCACCTAAGCCATCAGCATAATGCGGTCAATGACATCCAGGATTATTTATTCCAGATGGCTACTCTGACAACAATGAGAACTGTTCGGTAGTCATTTTCTGGCACAACCTTCGTCGTGATCCTTTTTTTATGGCTTTTATAGACCTTCATCAGAGTAATATTCTTGTTGACGACAATTGGAACATAAAGTGTCTGGTTGATCTTGAAGGGGCCTGTTCGCGCCCAGCAGAGATGATCCACCCACCGCATTGGCTGACAAACCAGCCAGTCGATGGCATTAATCTTGCCGAGTATGAGAGGATACATAAAGAATTTATGAGAATCTTCGTTGAAGAGGAGAGAGAATGCCGTTGAAATCAGAAAATCAGCTGTCTTTCATATTGCAGGAAGGATGGGACAGGGGGCTTTCTGGTATTCTCTTGCTCTTGATAGCCCAACTGGTCTTTTCCGAATATTTTACGACCACATACAACCAAGCTTCTCAAAGGACCACATAAACGATGCAGCATTTTTCCGAATCGCTATGGATTATTGGGGCGTAGATGCAATGGAATTTGTCAAACGAAAAGTGAAAGATAAAGAGCAATACAATTTGTCCTTGATCGACGCTTTCAAACAGCCCACAGAGTGCCGACCGGCCTCGACTTCTACCGATAGACGACCGTTTACAACATGAGCGAAGCTATGACATTTTCCTCCCTCACCTTGCTGTTGAGTGCCGTCGCTACTACTTTTCTCGTGTTCCCGAGATTGGAGATCTCTTGCAGCAGCATCAAGGGATGCAGGTGCCTGCTGCATTCTTCTTTGTTGGGCGGCACGACCGGAGGATGACAACTGATGAAGGCTTTTCCGGTTCCCCAATATCCACTTTCGCTTCTTCAACGGTAGTTTCATAGTCTGACTTTCGATCGCTCATTATGTGGAGGCGTTCTAAGGAATGTTAGTTCGACACGCCATTCCTATTTTATACCTAAACGTACGCACAGATTGCTATAAGGCTTTATCTAAGAGGATAACCGGGGCTTCTAGTATTGTAAGCCAAATAAATGTATGGCAACCGGTTAGATCTAGAATTTGCCAAGGCCCGTTGAATATTTATGAGTTTCTCAGAAGTAATATGTGGCTATCAACTATTGTGACAACGAGCAAGGTCAATGATACAGCTCTGTTAATATCTTCTCAATGCATGACTCACTATAAAGGCAGTGCCCATCAAAATGGGAATACCTCTTGGCACCCGTGTAGCTGACATTATCCTTTTATATCCATTATCCCCCCCCCTCTTTGGAGCGGGAAACCCTGTTGGCTCTAGAAAATGCAAATAGCTCCCAATGTCCTTCCACTGGGAACCTATAATAGTCTCTGTGTTCCAGGGCGGCGCACGGATGCGCAGTATAAAGCCTTCAACATGGGTTATGGAGTAGTTCTTGCTTCCCCCAAAGGCCCTTGCCATCCCTCTCAAACGTTCTATCAATAATTTTTCGCTTCTTTTCATCTATGAAACACGTGTTAGTATATATCCTTGCGTACTTTGGGCTACAAATCGTCGCCTATCCCTTCGCCTATCCCTTCGCAGGTAAAATACTGTAAGAAAAAAGGACGCTTAGGGGCCTAGAGATGTGTGGGCTCGATTTCCTTACCCGTGCGTTATTAGTAAAAACTAGGAGCTCGTAAAAGAGCTCCTTAACCTTGTACGAATTCGAGCTTGCCCTGATTCCCTGACGTTTTGATAGAGACCGCGATGTCTAAACCCACTGACTATTGAGCAACAAGAAAGCACTTGGGCCAGGTGATTTTTGCAGGCCATACAACGTTGGTACTCGGCTAAGGGCATTGCAATACTCTCCAACAAGGGAATCTCCTAGCAAGTATCCCAGGGTGCCGCCCAGCCCGTAATTCATTTAACCGGATTATCTGTCAGGCAACACAATAGGATCTTGCTTTCAAAATCGCGCTAAAGAAGAGAGCGGGATAAACTGGGGCGTATCTTGGAGCGTGTAATATGCTCTCCTTGGGTGTTCCTGGCGGACATACGATTCTGCGTTCGTCGCTGTTAGAGGGCTTGACCGACGAATCTGGTACACGAGTTGTGAATTGCAACAAATATTTCAAGGCTTAGTACGTCTCCGGCAAGCATCATGTTGCCCTTCATCCTCAGGCCAGTACCATTCTTTCATCATGTCAGGTTCGCCTTTTTACATATTTCGCCATGGGTAATTCCCGCAAGAACTTGCCAGCATCATTGTTTGCATCAAGCCTGCAAAATCGAATAGCTGGTGCTGGTGCGCCAGGTCCTCTCGGTTAACTTTGCCGGCCGAAGAGACCAAAGAAAAGTGTATTTTCGCAGGTTGACATCAACCATGGCACTTCACGAAAGACGTTCTCTGCCGGTACATTGAAAGTGGCCCATGAGGTACACTACATAAGGTGTCTCGTGGATATTCCGGGATTCTTGGCGGTGCGCAAACTTGGGGCTTTTTCAACTATTGAGACTGCACATTGTACATCCAACTGGTCCGCATATTTTATTTGCTGGGAGTCGCCTTTTTGCCAGAATCTTTGTGCTGCGTAGTTACTTGCGGCCATTCTCAGTTGCAGCTGTGCAACGTGTGGACATCAAACATTGAATCAAGCAATATTGTTATCTAAAGAGAATCCTTTTGCTGCTTCAAAACATGTATTTATGTCCGTCATGCATACAAGGATCACGTGGAATTGGGCGGACGTTTCAGGCTCTTGAGTACTCCGTATTTGGTTGGGAGACGCGAGTGATATTAGGCTGCAAAGTTGTGATCTTTTTCCTGACTGCGGATACGTGCAGGTAGAATTATCGAGTGGAGAAGCTTCATTGGTTTGTGAGAGGATTCCGGGGAACTTATTGATAAGATCACAGCAAGTCTTTGGCCGTCTGTTATAACCCATAGGTGTCTTTTTACTCCGTTGAAATGCAAAGTATTGATGTTCGAATTAATTAGGTGTTAGTGCGGAAGGGAAGGCGGTGTAATTATTAAGTAATTAATCCGTTTCCACAAAACAGTACCACGAAGCTGGTCCGTGTGGCGAGGAGAGCCAGTCCCGCTGTTTTTTACCCGAAATTTCGTTACCGGGCGTCTCCTTTGCTGGAAAACCAAAACAGTAAGATGGAGCCAAGTGGGGCGGTGGTTCCGTCATTTTGGCCAATCGTCGCGTAGATGAGCTCAGACACGCCCCTCTCTGGCCAATCACGGCGCGTAATTTATAGGTTACCAGGATCGTCGATTTTAGCGTCGTCATCCGAGGCTAGAGGCAGGAGTCTGTCATGATTCCCTTGGAAGCCCAAAAGCCCGATCATACTTAAGGATTCTAGCACCCCCCTCCGAATTTTCTCTGTTTTCTCCTCCTCGCTTTGCCTCTTTCTCGTCTCGCGTCTTCCATCCACGCACCTTACTTGCTCAATCCACCAACCACAGCCAATCTCACCCACACTACCGTCGCCCTTAGCCAACGGTACGTCTTATTCCCCGTTGATCCTTGTCCTTACTTCCACGAACATAGCAGATTTGTCTGTTTTTGAATTATTATTCCGTTTTCCCATACAACCCTAAACTTCCTTTTTGGTATTCAGTAGCACCTTACTCATCATCGCACCTCTGTATCTCATCCTACCTTTCTTCATGCTGTGTTCTCCAGCACAACAATACTTTTTTTAAGTTTCTCTGTCCAATTCCCTAACGCCTCGCAACAATTTCATGTTGATATTGTCTATTTCCATCTATATCCTTACATCTCCTACCATATTACTGGTATTTTTCTCCAACAGCGGAAGTCTTGGCTTATAGTTTCTTCTGCCCCTGCGTATCCAATCAGCACTCATTGGTTCAGTTTGCCTCCAACGTTCCGCCCCCTTGCCTCCACGTGACCATATTATGCTTATTCATGTTCTTGGCAATATAAAAAGAGAGCTATGTTGTTCGTCATGATTTCCTTTTCTTTATTTTCTTTCTCATATCTATAACCTTGTGCTTTAATCACGAGTTTAGGAATCAAACTCTTTTTTGTCTACGTTTTCGTGTATGCTCGCATTGAGCAGACAGTTCTTATCAGTCTGGCTGATCTAGATCTAGCTTACGCCTTACCGCGATCTCGTGCGCACCCGGTTCACCCGCAACCTCCTTTTGTTGCTTTTTGGCCAATCTTGGAAGGTACAGGCGACCTCGCAGTCCCTCTTCAAGTGTTCTTTTAGGACATCTCGCGCAGTTTTCCTTTGGCTTCACTTGGTCATCATCAACTCTTATCGCGTCGAGATAAGGATTGGCCTATCTAATCGACACGTGACGCTTTGTTACTGAATATGGCAACTCCGCCTCCGGAAGCCACAGCCCTGGAGGACAGGGTCAAACCTCTCTCCCTCGCCGACCGTGGTGTTGCTTCAAAGCCCATTGAGTAAGTGAATCGACACTGTCGCGGAAATTGATTTTTCAAGTATTTATACATACTGATAATCGATATGCGCAGCACCACACAGTTAGCGATCAAGCCTGTTGGAAAAATGGATGAAGCTCTTGGCGGGGCGAATGGAGATCTATCACCAATTGCCAACGGTAAAACATTACTGAACGGCAGCAAGGAGGCCTCAAATGGCCTTAAGTCTTTGACGACTGATAATGGAGTTGATATAGCGATTGAGTCTTCATCTAATGGAATTCCTTCGCTAGCACCGAACATCGCTAGTGAGGATGGACAGAAAACCACTTCCACAGAAAGTGAAGTCGATTCAAGAAATCAACAATCAGCTTTCAGCACAGCTTCTGTGGCGAATCCCACTGCAACTCAAGGGGAAGAAAAACAGTCCCCAGAAAAAGAGAAAATCGAGGATTCGACACTCAGTCAACCAATTTCGCCCCCTGCTACTGCCCCTGTAGTGGAATCTAGCGAATCTCACGCCTCCGCTGCTGCTGCTCCCCCTTTGTCTACTGATCAAGACCAGAAAATGACCGATGCGCCGCCGTTGTCTCCAACCAAGATGTCACGGGTTCGAGAAGAGGACGAACTGGATGAGCCGGCAGCTAAGCGAACAAAGACCGACGGTATCACTTCATCACAGGATGAGTTTAAAGTCCCAGGTTTACCGCCACCAACTGCAACCGACAGTGCCGCACCGTCCGCTACAATTACACCTTTACAAAACAAGTTTTTTATCCGTACACTCGCGGCTTTGAAAAGGACTCACGATGCGCGATTTTTCAAAGTCCCGGTTGATCCGGTCAAACTGAACATCCCCAATTACCCAACTATAATCAAACGCCCTATGGATTTGCACACCCTGGAGGAGAAGGTAAAAAATGGGAGTTATAAAACCGTTGGTGAAGTCCTCGATGATTTCAAATTAATAATCGATAATTGCGTCAAATTCAACGGAATGGAACACGTGGTGACTATCGAAGGTTTGCGGTTAAAGGAGAATTGGGAACGTCATCTAACGAAACTCCCGAGTTCAAATGAGGTAGAACCTAGTGCTGCTGAAAAGAAGGCCAAGAAAGCAAGCGTAGCCCCGACCAAAACACAACCAGCACGACGGGAATCCCAGGCGAAGGCAAGTGTGCCGAAGACCGGTAATGCTAGTTCTCCCACTACCTTTGCTCTTGGACCAGAAGGCCTTCCTTTGATTCGTCGGGATTCTTCTACAGTGGATGGCCGCCCTAAGCGATCTATCCATCCTCCAAAGAACCGAGATCTTCCCTATAGCACTAAGCCTAAAAAGAAGAAGTTTCATTGGGAGCTCAAGTTCTGCGAGGAAGTTATCGACGAGTTGCACAAGCCGAAACACTACAATTTTGCCGCGCCTTTTTACCAGCCCGTGGATCCTGTTGCACTGAACATTCCCACATATCACAATATCATCAAAAAGCCAATGGACCTCTCGACTGTCAGGACAAAACTCCAAACTGGGCAGTATGAAAACGCCAAGGAAATGGAGAATGATACTCGGTTAATGTTCAGGAATTGTTATAAATTCAATATACCCGGGGACCCCACATATAACGCTGGCAAAAGGCTCGAGGAGATTTTTGATCATAAATGGAGCCAAAAAGCTCGTTGGCTTGAAGCTCACGACCCCACATCGGCCCATCAGAGCGACAGCTCGGATAACGAAAGTAGTGAGAATGAGGATAGCAACGACGATGAAGCGCAAGAGAAATTGCAAGCTCTACAGAAGCAGATCGCTGCGATGTCCAAGCAAGTGGAAGCAATCCAACAAAAGCAGTCAAAGCCCCCCAAAAATTCAAAGAAGGCGAGTAAGAGTAAGCCGGGGAAGAAAGATAATAAGAAAGGAGGGAATCTAAGGAAAGATAAGAAAAGTGGAGCTAAACCCGTTAAGCCGGAGAAGCAGCGCTGGATCACCTACCGTGAGAAGCAGATCATTTCTCATGGTATCAGCAGTCTTCCCGACAATAAGGTGCAAGATGCACTGCACATCATTCAGGCCAACGTACCTTCGCTCAAGGTAGGATCATTAACACACTCCCTTTTATGAGGTATAGACTGTGCTAACCCTGTCACTAGGGGACTGACCAGACTGAGGTCGAGCTTGACATCGATGAACTCCCGAATAACGTACTAGTATTGTTGTTGAACTTTGTTAAGAAACATGCCCCGCAATCATTTGAATTCGACGAACCTGCTCCGGAGCCCCTTCCAACTGCTGTATCGTCCAAGCCTAAGAAAAATAAACCTATGAATGCCCACGAACAGGAGGCGCAGATAGGCCGCCTTGTGGGCAATCTTTCGAAGTTCCAAAGTGGCGGTCAATCATCTGATCCAAGTATGGCATATCTTCCTGTGGCATATCTAAAGACAATAGCTAACGTTGATCTAGTCCATTCCGAGGCAGCCCCCGAAAGTAGCGATGATGATGATGACGACGACTCTGAGGAGAGTGAAGAGGAATGAATTATCTAGTTCCTGAAAAATAACTCTCCGAAATACGATAATGCATTGCTTACATTTTCTCTTTGCGGGAATAGTTGCTGTGCTACTTCTCCACCTTAACATGCTGCAGCGTGAGGGTTACCTTTCCCACCCAAAACATTATTTTCACCCATTGCAATTGGCCAGGGACTTTCCGTTAGCTGTAACAGCGGTTTTTCCCTGATCATGGTTTGTTTGAGTACAGATATTCTTGCGTTATTCTCTTTTAGTCTGTAATTTACATATTCAATTCTGCGATACGAGCGAGTTGATTGCTTTGCTTTCTTGTTTTCTTGTCCTTTTTTTGCTTTTACCATAATGGAATGACGGCATGCACCAAAATGGGATACATATACCGGCGAGGCTTGCGGGATTTTGTTCCTGAGGGCTTTGATCCGTGGCGATTGTGTTACCCTTCTGTTATTACTTTCCCTCTCAGCCGATCAAATTGGTCGAATGAAGCGAAAGGTTTTTCAAAATCTATCATTATCAAAAAGAAAGCAGATTTTATCTAGGGCGTGTGGGAAAGGAGAGACGTGTAGAACTGTATGATAGGATATAATGATATTGGTACTGAACTTAGCTAGTATATTCGCTCTTCAGTGAAGTCTAAGTTGGACGTCATCCAACTCCGCACTAGCTCGAATCCCCAGAGCCCTCCCCAACTGCATTGTTTACACCAACTTCAAATCGCCATGCTACCACAATGTGACCCCGCGATTCTTCATGATAATCCACGTTTCAAAAGTCTTCATCAGCACTTGACAACAGCAATTCTGAATCCAGATGGGTCAACGCGTGAATTGGAAGCCGATCCGTCGCGAAAAGAAGCGCAAGCTGTCAGTCAAACTCCTTTCCTTTGAAAAACTCCTCGATGAGCATATACCCTTCCCAGAATTAACTATAAACACAATTCTGACCTTTATTCTGCCAGTACAGGAGCTCAAGAAATGCCAGATCCGCGCTGCGAAGAGGAGCATCCTTAAAAGGATTGTTTGTCAGTTGCCGTATGATTTGAAGAACGGCTTGCCCGATGAAGTACGCACATTCAATATCCACCTAACCCGGAGTAAATTTTTTCTATAAATACAAGAAAAATTAACGGCATGGAGCTAGCTACGGGATCTTGTTACCGTTATTACCCTTTTCCTTGACTATCCCACATCCAGTACCAATGATAGCCAGGCCTGCATCGGACCGGCCTCTAGCAACGGCGACGACGACGGCCTTGATGATACTCTCTCCCTTCTCGAACCCGACCTGAACACCTTCAGATCACAACTCCCGAACCTCCTTCCTGCCGTCCGCAGCAAACTGACCGCCGAATTAAGCCATCTAAAGAGCCTAGCGGACGCTACGTTGCAACATCAGACGAAAAAGCCAGACCAGTCGCGCATTCCACAACATACGCGCCCAGATAGTCGACTTCGTTCTTTATCTTCAAAATCCACTTTTTCTTATCCCTCGACCGCTTCAACAATGCAAGTCGCTTTCCCCATGCAGCTGTCCAAACGCCTTAGTGCGCTTCGCACACTTCAATCCATGGAACTACCGGCTGCGCAAAGGAAATTAGCTATTACGGGTGCAGAGGTGCTTTCCACGCATACTCGCGTGATGGAAAGGATGATACATGTGCTCGAGAGGACAAAGCACGGATCGTTGGCGAGAGCGAGTAAAGCTCGGGCAGAGTATTTGGCGGCTGTAGCTGAAGGACTGGATGGAAAAGTCAGGTACGGGTTTTTCAGATTCTTAAGTACCTTCCTCTTCGTGATTTTGTAATTGAGCGGCTACTAACAGTTACTTGCGCCCTTTTTCAAGGATTATGCGACGGGATATCCTCTCAAGCATATACACACCGGAAGCTCTCAAGGCGTTGCAGAATTATCGGGAACATCTACATGATACACGCGTCCGGCTTGAAGAAAGGGAGAAGAATGCGTTAGCGGAGTTGGACACTTATGAAGTTGCTAATTCCTCAAGAGCCGATGGCTATTCACGCGGAAACAGGGTAGGAGCTATGGTTGACATCGCAAAGCGATATGGATCCTTAATAAAGGAGGTGGAAGCAGTGCGGATGGAGATCAGGCGACTTGGTGGTAACATGTAGGTGCTACTTTAAACAGTCTCACCGCTTACTTCTGTCGACGTCTCTGCGCGGAAAAGAGTTTATTGATAACGTAGATCACTATGTAGCCACTCATTTCCTCGCTGCTGCGTTTCCTAGGAGGATTTGGAAGCCTTGGCGATTGCAATGAGCGTGAGGGATTCTCACTTCGTGTGCAGCGTCTGTTAATGATGCCAGTGTCAAATGGGAAAGGTGGGAGTGAGTGACTCACCTGAACCCAAGGCTCTGCTGCTCTCTGGTATTTGAGCTTCAGGAATACCTAACATCAGAGGCCTGTTGGATTAGGTCGCGGGACAGCTGCAGAGTCTTGTTACTGTGCAAGAACGGATCCAAAGCTGAGCACTTGGATTCTATTCGACAGGTGCGGCTGCAAAGGTGTCAGCATTGTTTCTCTATGCAATGCAAGAGGAAGCCTGTGTTACCTTGACTGATTGATATGAGAACCTACTTCGACTCGGAAGGAGGCGGTTTTGGCACGCCAGTGGTATCATAAGCACCTCTACCCATATTAGCTGCAGCGGCAATTGGAGAAACTGTCAGATAACTGGGGTGAATGGGTCCTTATATTACATTTCTGTAAACGCTGGCCTCCGCAAGATTTCTTATCCTGGAGCAGTATGGATAGTTTTCTCCAAGGTCTAGAACAAGCCTTAAAAGAGACACGCGATCCATGATCGTCTTGCCAGACTTACTGGACTTGTTGTCAGAGACACCTTTCCTGATTGGGACGGCCTTGGTGTTGAGATCCCAGCTTCCAGTGCTCTTGTACGAGGGAAAAGCCTGTATGGTTGGTCACCACAAACTGTCCAAAAATGTATATACCTGTTATCATGGTCCTTTCATCGCTTTTAAGATTACATCAGGTTTTCAATTCAACTATGCTAAACAAGCCCATTGAAATCGTCCCGGACGAGAACAACACCAGTGGGGATTTGTCTTTCAATTCGAATCCACTGCGTGGAGTGAAAATAACAACCAGTGTTGTTGTTGCCAAAGCAATTGATGCCTCAACTTTGAATGTATTTGAGCAGGTCCCATTCCACGCGTGGCTTTCATGGGCAGCTGGTGATGACAGTTGCTTCGTGCGAAACTTCATGTGGTACCATGATTTTCTCGCATCTCTTCTTTGCGCAAGGCTTCCAAGATGTTTAGATGGGGAGCAAGCCAGGGCTGATTTTTCAGAGGTATGCAAACCTTACCTCTATTAGATATTTACTGACATTTACAGTAGGATACCACAGCTGTGAATCCTTTTGCACGGGCAGTGATAGAGACCGGCTTGCAACGCAAAGTGGGATGCCGCTGTAATCTCAATGTCGCCTTCATTGTCAATCGCGGGCTCCATTGTGCGGCTTTTGAGTATCCACATGTTTGCGCCTGCCTGGAACGCCATTTTCAGCACACCTATCATAAGCATCAAGGACTTGACGATACCGTGGACTTTCGAATCGATACCTCATAGTTGAGGGTATTGCAAACATGTCTCTAATCTTTAGCAAGATCAATCACCGAGTGCGACCTGAAACCTTTTCACAAAGCTTTTACCCTGGTGTTGCTGGGGAAGAATGGATGGAAGTCCGGGCCAGTCTTGGGATTACATGAGTGAAGACGTCATGGACTGCCTGTGTTTGAGCTCAGAATATGCCGATGCCCCGTTCGAACCCGCCCTAGTAAACCAAGTCACGGATATCCCTGTTCGTAGGTTAGTATTGTTTAACAGTCTCCTAATACAGCGCCCTTACAAACACGAAATTTTCATGCCAGGGGTTGGAGAACGGCGATACGACGGGATCCCATCTATACTTATCAAAATAGTTGATTACGAAGGCAACTTTGAAGGATACCATGAAGAGCTAAGAAAAGGGCCGGCAATCCCATTTATATTTCCCTATTTAAAGCCCTTTGTTTGGAAGAAATGCTTGAGGAACGGGGGTATTCTTGTCCAGCCCAGGCAGTCATACTCCCTACTGATGAGATTTCATCATTCAGGTCATATGAACGTAGCAACTTGGGGGTTTTCGGGCGTTGGTTTCAAGCTACCCTTGGAGATTGGAGATTGCCTTTATTTCTAGAACTCGTTACATGCACGCGTCTTTTATTGTATTGAAAATGAGTGAATCACCAACGGCCTAGCTGGCAGCTCACACATCCAATAAGAATACTATTTAATGCACCACCATTACTCGCATGAAAACTGCAACTTTGGCGCCGGAGCGGTGAAGCCACCCGGTCACAGTTGGTGCACAGCGCCGGGACTTTGCCAATTTGAGACTCGACCGCCTGTTGCCTGATCAAAAATTGTGCAGCAAGGCTGGACAGCCCGCCAAAGTGATCCCGCAAATGAAATTGGGAGAACATTGAAAGCTAATGCGCAGTTGAGGGACAAAAAGGACCTACAACTCTCCTGAGAGATTCCTTGAGCAGTAGCTCATCGACGTGTTCCTTTTAGCCATGGTCTGCAGTTATCGTGGAGCCATTGTCAGAAATGAAACTCCGAGTCGTCACGTGCCAGAATTTGTTCTGATAACAGTGCTATGCTGCGGGGTCCTTCGTAATCACCCTCAACTTTACCACTAGGTCAGCATGGGAACTGATGTTGAAGAAGATTCTGGCGCGATACCACCCCTCCCTCAGGACACGGATGAGGCACTTCAAAGTGTTGGCTACATCATCCTCAAGGGTGCAGCGATCACAGAAGATATAAAGACGTGTACAGATAATGAGGTGGGGATCCTCTGATCCTGCATCATCCCTTCATACCAAATTTGGCTAAAGGATCAAAGCTCATCCCTGATGTTCTTGCCAAAATGAAGAACACCAGTTGGACATGCTTGAGGCGCGAACCCGTTCCTCCGGCCGATGTCCAGGTTGCGGCCCTCGAACGTTCCCCCTCAGTGGGCTGCGCTAGCACGAGAGCAGAAGATTGTTGGGGTCACCTGCTATCATCTTGGAAGACAGGCGAGCAACTAGAACTAGGAATACGATGTGGGTGGTCGCAGGGATGCTACTGGGAAGACGATTGTGGTCAAGGCTGCCGGCGGAAACTTGTATGTGAAACTCATGGCACTGAAGGCGCTCGAGAACTAGCATGTCTTCATAATAGACTGATAGAAGTTTTGTGATCCGCAAGTGTGATCCTAGCCACTGATAGATAGCACACTCAACCCGGGCATGGCTTCAGTTTTCACCTGTAACAGGGAATTTGATTACCACAGAATCAGAGACTTTAACCACAAGACCGGAGACACCACAAGAGATCCAGGGAAGATTAACAACTTCATCCCTGGCTGGAATGCTTAAATCATCACAGAGCTCTTGAGACACTGAAGACTTGCAGCGAGCAGCAAAATATATCACCACAGAGTTATATTATCATCAATACACAGAGTGGTAGCGCTGTAGGGTATTTTCATGTAGTCTATTAACTTAGCTAACTAGTATGTTAGATAGCTAGGTTTATCGGGATTGGATTATCATTTTCCCGAGAATTGGCCATCTCTTCGGAACATCTCGATCAGCATCTCGAATTTAGGCTTTAATGGAATAGAGACGGATGTATAGAGCTGCTCGCCAAACAACAAAAGCAATCAAATGAATGTATCCAGTCGGTAGCATTTATTTAGTATTCTCCAACGCTACAGGCGGTCAGCAAAAAGCACATAGAGCACACTGGTGAGAAGATCGGCCCTTACCACTTTCAACCAAATGGTTATTATTCGACAAGAGAAACCAATAATAGCGTGGGCTGCATGGCACTGCCGATAGAGTCTCGGTGATAGTAAAATGCACTTCTTTGGTAATTTTAATCTTCGTAAGAGGAATTGCAAATGGAAGTTTGGGAGTTTAAGGCTTGGAGTGGTAGATGTGCTATCGGCAGGGAGACCTGAAGGCAGTGTAGCCATCGTGCAAGGAGTGATAAGAGCACAATATGTGGAGGAACACTGCGAAGTTTTTCAGATCATCAGAACGAGCGACACTGCCAATTTAGAAAAAGGAGCAGTGAATTGAACAGGATCCCAACTTATACCTATAACACCTCAAGCAAATTTGTTTTGGTTCGTTTACTTTGATTTTGCCAATAAAAGCAGATTGCAACCGATGCCTTCGCCTCCGCCCGTCCCAACCCAATGCACGGCTATGACGAAGAAGGTTACTAAAGAGGGAAATGGCATTGGACCGGGTCCAAAAGATACGGTGGTGGTGGCCTTAACTGGCTGGCTTTATGATACAAAAGACAGTTCCAGGGGTAAGATGTAAGACGGATCCCCATTTTACATCTCGCCACAGCATTCTCATTGTCCCACAGGTTCTTCACAAGCAAGGAGCGAGGGGATTTCACGTTCGCTTTGGGAAAAGATGTGGTTGTTGAAGGTAAGAAAGAATTGACCACGCAACCACTCCAGTCATGCTAATCCCCAGTCTTTGAAGGCTTTGAGGAAGGAGTGTTGAGTATGGTTGTAGGGGAAGAGTGTACTTTGATCATTTCTCCGTAAGTTCCACATAACTATGCTGTAGGTCTTGCTAGGGTAATGCTAACAGATGCAGAGAGGATATGGGATTCGGTATGTCTGGCTGCTGGGAAGCAACTTCTCAAGCATAACACTAACATTATTTGAAAAGTGGATTTCCAGGCCTAATCCCACCCAACCCAACTCTTGTATTGTAAGTTTGCTTGCTCTTGGTTTGTAGTACACTCTAATGCCGCTGTAGTGATATCTACCTCAAGGATGTCAATAAGAGTGGAGGCGCTTAGACCCTTGGCATTACACAATAATACCTTGAGCCGCCTTTTAGTGTTGAGCCTCAACCTCTAGCTGTAGTGGAATTTGATTTCATATTGCGGATGCTGTAATGTTCAAGTTGCTTAACTACTAGTTATATACTAGTTATTGTTTAGGTCATCGTCATTCTAAATCTCATGGTAGATGGTTCAAATCGAAAGTTCATCGGGTGTAAATGTTTGCTCTTCATTGCTAGCCGCGTCTCTTTGCAAAAGCAAATCAGTTATGGTGCGATTTTTCGATCCGTGTCAAGCCTGCAGCTTGATCTTGGGGAAAGACATACTCTGTTCCCGGAATGGAAAAATGGGTTGACAAGCTGAAGGCGCGGTATCACGCAATTGAAGAAGCGGCGTTAGAGTTTCGCCCGCCTTGAACCACTCACAAAACATCTCCAAAAGTTCATGCCAATGTCTTCAATCTGGCACTCGACTAAGCGATCTACTCACTTTCATTTTTTTTTTTCCCCATCATAGTCGGGTCAATCCCTTGTGAATTAGTCCCCAGGGAAAAAAGGCTCAGCAAGGCACGCTTCTCTCAGTCCGAGATTTTGTTCTTTCCATTCGAGCCCGTGCCCTACATGTTCTTTACAGGGAAATTCTATTCTCAATCAGTGTCGTTCCTCGGTGTTTCTGATGTTAAATCTCCCAAAATTTGGGTTCATCTCTAGTTAACCCTGTGCGCTGATTGCCTCACATCACTGATTAGGAAACCTCTGACATTCACTGTCCGGTGATGCATAGACCCAAATATAAGAGAAGCCTTGCCGCATGAAGTTAGCGGGCTCAATTTAATCTTTATATCACAATCCTAATCCGGCGAGTAATTCTAGAGAAAAATTAGATGGGAAAATCGGGGGGTATTTATGTATTTCTCCACCCCTAATTCTATACATTTTAGGCGTTAGTAATTGTTCCAAATAGAAGTTGCTAAGCGATGACCGTGGTAGTAAACAAGCTGAGTTAAAACGTAGAAGGGGGAGTATTCTACTAACAAACGGATGTTGTACGTCAATAAGCGGCGTATTGCATCAGAGGCCATGCAGCCCGGGAAAGAAGGCAATGCAAAAGCAATTCATCGAAACAAGCCGAGAAGCAAGCTAGGACCGTATGGGTTAAAATGGAACGGACGTGGAGGTATGTATGTACATGCCTTCTTGCCAGTCAGCACCAACCCAGGCGAATCCAAATTTCTCATAGGCCTCCCCGGCACCCTGTTACTCCAAATCTATAAACTCTTGCGGAGAAAGTTCCGCTTGTTTAGCTCCAGTCAAAGTCGTAGCTTCACCAAATATCCGACATGTTCCACATGAGTCTAATATGATGCAGGCCAATTCTTTGACTTGATACTTTCACCGTCGCTGAACATATACCGCCATGGCCTAATAAGTTAGGTCAACTAGGGTATAAGGAAAGCCCAAGACAAAAACTTACTGCGCGAACAGACAGAGAGCTCTTAAAGCAGAGGTGGTCGACGTTTGAGCTGGGCTTTCTAATGGGGTTACGGAACTTGGGTGCATACCAGAGTGCTTTTTTATCCTCCATGTTTAATCGGTCGAGCTGATATCTCAGGATCTGGCCCGGGCGACGGGCGACTGTAAACGTTTTCCTTGATGGCAGCGGCTTGGTGCAAGGTATGCACCGCAAGATCTCAAGCAGCCACCAACGTTGAAACGGAGCAGAGCCATAATATACAATGGCATGTAAAGTCCAGCAGTCTGCAGTTTGTTACGCCACCTAGCAAAGTATCGGAACACCGCAAGAAGGCAGGTAGAAGACAACTAGTAGAAAGCGTAAGGAGTAACGCAGAGAAGGGAATTGGGAACAGGACCGATGACCCTGTGCGGCGAGGTATGTCTTATACTGACCCCTGTGCACGGTCGCGACAATTACACACATCGCGATCAACCAGGGAATGAGGTGCGGGAGGTCCAAGAATTCAACAAGTGTTTGTTTGGCTACTGTGTAGCCACTGCTTTGAAGAAAGAACACAGAAGACTGCTGTGAACTTAAGTAGTCAAGTTACAAAGGGAATTTTTGATGTTTTCTACTCCGTATAGACACCAAGAAACCCTTTGCGCTGGACCATGGAGGACGTTGGAAATTGGCCAATCAAGGGCTTCATCTGTATGGCTCAAAGGAGAAACATTTCGTGTGGTGAAACTTCGACCCTCCTTGCTAGCGTTAATGTTAACATTAACGCTAGCAAGGGGGCCACCGACGTTGTGTGAAGATCACTTTATGGCGACGGAACCCGCCCTCTGACAGTCCCGATGAGAGGATCAAAACCCACACGTCAATCGCTAGCAACTTCCCTCTCTGTTTCATCCGCCCACTGTGCTGCAAAAAAAAAGTCCAGCGATGAAGAAATTCATCTTGCCCTTCAGATTCTAGGTGCAACTTCTGTCGAAAGCCTTGTTCGCCTCCGTACACCAATCTTAAGAGCGATCCATGATATTCAACAGAAGCTCTCAAGCCAGCCTTCTCCAGAGACTTCCCTTCTCCAAGCTCTCTTGAAAAGGCACAAGAAGGTCGAAAGGATTCTCCAAAACCTGAAGCCGAAGTTGTTGGAAGTCCTTCATGGGTTTCCAACGACCCATGGATTGTCGACATTGAAAAGGTTTCAAAATCTGCTGCCAACCAAGATAAATTTCGGGCTTTCTCGCAGAGCGGGTAGGCCCGTGACTCTAGTAGCTCTATATACTTGCTTAATCACGGGCGCGGGCCGCCGCGTACCCGCTAAAAATACCCGCCCATCCTCATGTCTAGCAATGTCCACTGTAATCTGCCCTGAAGGATTCTTTTGCCCTGAGGTAGTAATTCCCCGCTGTACTGTACATAAATACAGGTCAAAGTGACTGTAACCCATGGACTCTGAGAGATGTTGGTGAATAGCACTAGCTTCAAGTTGTTTTGACTATAAAATTCCAACATATGATGTATTCTGAGAACCGAAGATACATGAGCAACCCCCACATCTTTGACCTCCACTACACCAACAATTCGACTACTATGACTGCCGAAGGCTATCGTCACTACAGTGATTTCGAATCTCAACAAATCATCCACGCTTGTCTCCTTTCTTGATCGTCCCAGATCCATCTTTGTAGACATGGTGAGTCTCTGCCGGTCCGTCTACGGGTGCAATCCTGGCACTGATTATAAACTTTTTTTTCATTGGGGTTATAAGCTGACTAGTGCACAGGACACTCGAGTCGTCATTGCGATGTCTAGGGAGGGATCTGATCAATTCTTGGAAACCACTTATCCCTTGCCATGGTGGCTTACAGAATCTCAACCGTATCAATTTCCCCGACTTTCTACACCAGTTAGTGATACGGAACCGGATATTAGGAAGGAAATCACTTACTGCCTTTGTTCCATTTCCTAGACAGGTTTCCGTGGCAATTTTCCATTGCGGAGGGAGCTGCTCAACTGAATAGCCAGTCCAACGGAGAAGAGCGCGCGCTGAAGTGTGAAACGCGCGCGGAAGCATTGCTCGTTGATAGAAATCGTATTGGTAGTAGATGGTCAAGGAAGTTGAGAAAGAAAAGGATGAGCAGTTGCTTATTCCCATATTGTCGGAAGACAACTCCGTGATACATTCTCTGGCTCATACTCAATGCTGTTCGCACGGCTTAGCGCCATGATTAGGGATTTGGCGATTCAACATTGAGCGACCACTGTCAATATTTGACATCTTAAGGTGGTCTTTGAGACAAGTAGGGCAGACCTGCATGGTTGGACACGGCAGCTCGAGAGTGATAGGGTGTCGATAGTAAATGTGGCGGAGGCAGTCATGGTGTTTGTTGAAAGTTAACTAACGTAATTCCCAACCGAGCCGGACACTAAATCGACCGTACACAGATAAATCAATTTTAAATATAATTTTTAAACAAAAAGTTAATATATTATAAAAAACTAAACTATACTAGGATTAGGACATCTTATTCTTGTATGTCCAATAATACCACACCTACCGTGGCCGCGCGCACCTCGCAGAGATGATTGCCCTACTGGGCCCTCTACTACCAGACTTCGTCGCCCGGGACAAGCTAAAGTCAAAACTTTTTTCAGAAGATTGTGAGTAACTATACACAGGCGACCTAGTTTGTCTTTATATTACTTCCTAACATCGAGTGTTTCTGTAAATTGGCAGGCAAATTTCGAACTGACATTACGTTGCCCTCTTTAACTACCCTGGAAGCACTGGAAACTAATCTAGATGTAGAGATAAAGAGCTCTTTATGCAGCTCATGAGGAAAATGTTGCAATGGAGACCGGAAGACCGCAAGACAGTTCACGAGCTTCTTGATGATTCTTGGTGGAGGGGAACAATATATGTAAAATAAACTTAGATGATGCATGCTACATGTATAGGGCACTTCTTCTTGCAACCATGTCAGTGACTAGATTCACCGTTCGATTCTCAATTTTCAATTTTAATTTGAGGACCAATTGACTCACGCGCATATATCTAGACTAGGGTCCTTCAGCTTGAAAACAGGAATGACTGGAAACAAGGACACAGGTTCGGCTACTTCTAAGTTTGACATTCCGCCTTTCAGAGGTAAGCGTGATGACATGTTTATCGGCGAAACTCAAGTGATTGTAAACATGCACATGCACAGTAGTTCTGAAATCAACTTTACTGAACCCTAATCCAGGTGGGATTTGACTCGTTTGCGCCCTTTTCTCTTACTGGTGCCCTTCAGGGGCACTCGAAATCAATTTAAATCATTTAAAATTCTTTCAATTATTACTTCATTGATCATTTTATTGGACTTGAAGATGAAAAGTTCGATCTGGGTTCGGAATCGTTGAGTGGTTGATCTACGTTATCGCTTCGGGCCACACCGCCCTGCGGCAAAAAAGGCTTGGCGTCAAAGGAAGTTGAGGATCTTTTTGTCCCGCAATCCATTTATCTATCACAACCAGTGCATAGAACAGCCTGATTTCCCAAATATCACCAACATGGCCGACGGAATATCTATCTACGATGAAATTGAAATCGAAGACATGACCTTCGACCCGGCATTACAAATTTACCACTACCCATGCCCCTGTGGCGATAGATTCGAGATTGGAATTGCAGACTTGAGGGACGGGGAGGAGATTGCAGTCTGTCCAAGCTGTAGTTTGATGATAAGGGTCATTTTTGATGTGGTATGTATACTTGTCTCTCAATCCTGAAGCCTGAGAATGCATCGGCTAATCATATCTATTCTTCATAGGATGACTTGCCGAAGGACGGTGAAGATGGTGCCGTTTTGGCAACTGTGGCGGTTCAAGCATGAAGAAGATATAGCTCTGGATACTCAAGGAGGAGCCTCAGCACTGTAACTCGGAAGCACTGCATGTGTCCGTAGGGAATGCTGGCCTGCCGGAACCGAACGGCCCCGCGTGCATAGGGCGATATCGACGATGCCGTTTGCGCCGCCACTCACCTGTGCCATCGTGATAGATTGTGTTGGGTTTTCGTGGCGTTTGGAGATGCAGACATTGGCTCGACACAGCAACTACACCTGTTGACTGACGGCCGCACTGGGTCTTGACATTTTATGCGAGACCTGATTCCAAGGGAGAGAAGAAAACCCCAGACACTAAATATACGGATGCTTCAGACCCTGAAAGTAGCTAGCTATCAGACGGGTAAATTTAGCCGCTTGTGTTTCAACGGTGCAAGGATGCTGTTTGATTGATTAAAATCCGGTTTAGTCAAGTTGAAAAATTCCAAAAATAAAAATACACACAAAGAGCTTGGACAATGATGCAAGTATAGCCAAACCATTTATTAAGTCGCTAAAGCGCTTGTACGCAGGGTCCATTCCTATGCTAGTCTTTCCCATAGAGATCGTAATCAATCTCCAGTCCAAGTTCTTTATTCAATAACGTGGTCAGATTCGAACCATCCCGAAGATAGATCCACTGTCCGCCAATGTATTCCCTGGTTCCTTCTTTCTCGCTCATGGAATCGCCCTGGACAACCCAGTCATAGCGCTTTGGGCCGGAGATAGGAGAACTCAACCATATTTGCTTGTTTGGGGGCTGTTTGTTGAGGACATATGTCCCGACCCCTGGAACAGTGACATTGAGCACACCGGCCTACGAGATAAGACAAATTAGCAAATTGGCATGTCTTGTATAAACATTCTTTAACACAAGAAATTGGCCGAACACCGGCAACAATTCGTTCCAGTTGACGTAGGTTATTTGTTAGGCTAACGAATCGCACATACACTGTATTCGGCTTCTGTCTCTGATCCCCGTTCCTGCGCTTCCTCCAGCTCTGTTAAAAGTACGTTGAAATAGTGCTCCGAGTGTTCATGGTACTTTGCATCGGACAATGGTGACGGTTCCACGACATGAGGCGACACTCCGCCCATATCGTTTGCTTCGGGGCTGGGAGGCGCGGGGTCCGCTGAACCGGGCGTGATGCCCTTGCGGCATGCGGGTGTGTAGTGGAAGTTGCGAGCAAAATTTTTCCGGGGTGCAGAGGACGATGGTATTGCTCTTGGGATGGCCTGGGTAAACGGCGATGTTGCTGTTGGCGCTGCTGTTGCTAGAGTTGGCACAGCGCGAGCTGCAGGGGAGAGGAGCGAGCTTAAAGCTCGAGAGGAAGTCCGCGATAGCATTGTGAACTTGGTAGTTATAGACGCTGCCAATTATTAAGTCTTTTCCGTGGGATGTAGTGTAAAGTTGTAGCAGTTGAATTGTGTAAGTGGGAGGGCGATGGGTTTGGAACTCCCTCCGACACAAGCTTGTCCCACAGGTTTCGAACCTTGGAGCTAATAAGATCTACACTTCCTGGTCTACGGCATCTGGTCCAACATCAAGTACCGTCATCTCTCAAAACGCTCACTCTCGCCGTGCATGCCTGGCGTTTATCGCGCTTTATAGCATATTTTCCTTTGATATTCGTTTTAGCCAATATAAAATATCTCATATCTAATCCTACTATCACAATCCTTCCTCTTTCATATCTTCCTTATATAGCTCGATCCTCGTCTCAGAGTCAGTGAGGCTAGAGATCTATGATCAAATCGCTTTACCATATACCTGGGAGGGCCTTCAGATCAATAGCCACAATTAGTTACCGTGCATCAAACAGTTACCTCGCTCGCACCATGGGGAACAAAAAGCATAGAGGCAATCAAATCCGGGGAAATAAAAATGCAAATAAAAAGCCTCCATTGACGCACTTTCTCTGCTTTCCACTCGTCAACCAATCTTCTGCTGCCCAGCTTGCTAGTTCCCTAGCGGAATTCAAGTCGAGAATTCCGCTCATAAACCCTGCAGGAGCTGCTAGGGCGGAAGCAGCGGGACATGTAACGAGCATACCGTTAGTTCCTGACGACGCTTTGAGACCCCTAGGGACGCTACACTTGACTCTGGGCGTCATGAGTCTGACTACAGAGGAAAGGCTTCAGGAAGCCTTGGATTATCTGCAATCCTTGGACCTCAATGCAATGATAAAAGAGGCGGCTACACAGCCTGCGTCGACCTCTCCAGAGCGGCTAGAACAAACTAGTTCTATGGGACCGGAGGACTCGGTACAACCTCTCACAATCAGTCTTACCTCACTATCCGCTCTCCCCAGGACTCGCTCTGCAACAATATTACATGCCCAACCATTGGACCCAACATCTCGCCTTTATCCATTTAGTGTCAACTTGCGAAAAAAGTTCATTGACGCCGGATTTATGCACAGTGAAATGATCAAAGATCCGAAAGGAAAAAAGAAACCCCAAGACGAACAAATTGTTACCCAGCCTGCCAGCGAACCACCTCCAAATGGCTCACAAGATGAAGATGATATTAATGGGGGTATAGAATTTCCCAATTTTCGCAACGCAAAATCCACGACTTTGAGTCAAGAAGGCCTTGTCCCGCGGCCACTGCTACTCCACGCTACAGTTTCAAACACTATTTATTCCAAATCTCGACGCACATTTTCGAATGACAAGAGAAGAAAGGAGGCGTATAAATTTGATGCAACGGAACTAGTTGCCGTTTTTGGGGGCAAGACTGATTCTTACCGTCCATCCCCGTCACAGCCTCTTCCGAGTAGAGCCGTACCACGAGCACTGGCAACAGAGGCCCAAGAAACAGAAACTCGCGAAAGGACCCATAGTGGAACAGAGGCGCAAGTCCTGCACGCGACCGTGCAAGAGCCGTTCATATGGGCAAAGGATATTTTACTTGACCGGGTTTGTATTTGTGAAATGGGTGCTAAACTTGTACCACATGATGGGTCCAAAGGAGGTCCAGCCTTAATTGAGGAATATACGACTGTAGGAGAAAGGAGATTTTGACAACAAACACCACCATTGCCGGATATTGGCAACCGACGGATTAGGAATGAAGTGCACGATGGATGAAAAGAAAATATATTGCTACTATATCTCTTTATGCTTTCTCGAGTCCAAAGGACCTTCCGGAGTTTCATGGTGCAATGCTCCGTGCTAGAGAGCGACCGTTATGAACTCGACGTTATAGGAATCGTTATCATCGCTGATCAAAATTGGCTGACCATGCCGATTCTACTTCTTACAAAAACTGGGATATACGGCCAGAAAATGGCGGCTTCTTTTTGCAGGAAATGGACTATCTAATGTTGAGGACAAACATGATATCTTTAAAAATTATAGTACAAGGAACTAAGTAAAATTTAAACAAAATGAGCATGCTCACAGCAATGTCTTTAGTATACAAACAATGAACTATCGCGCCTGCAGTATGGTGCGCAAGCCAACGCAATCTAATTGTGACATGCGATTGTAGCTCCCCTGCATACCCACCCTCCAAGCATTCATGTATGAATTCTAAGTGCAGTCCAACATCAATGCTGTCCGCCAGCAAAGATACCAGCGTTTTCTCGGACGCACATATCGAGTTTCTAGAACTTTTCCCCTCTATGTCCAAGATCCCCATCACACATCCTTCTGGCACTCGATCTTTTCCATCGTTGCTATTAACAATTCATCCCATGCTTTGCTAGGAAGGTCACTATATCTCCCTCTTTTCTCTCCAGATTTCCTCCCCTCTCCTCTCGATATAATATCCGGGATCCGGTTTCCGTTCCCAATGTAACTCTTCCTTGGTAAGTGCCTTGTTGACTTCCTGCACCGAAACAAGCTCTTTGACTCTCATGATTTGACCTGCGACATCCTGGGATACTGGGTGGAAGACGGTCGCCATGCGCTTCTTGAGGCCGAGAGCTTTAAGAACGCCGGTCGTGCGACGAGGGAGACCGATGGCGGAACGGATGAGGGTGATGCGGAAGAACGTCATGTTGATTTATATTTTAACTGAAAATAGGTGTTACTTCCTTTTCTAGCCGAATTCGGGGGCCGGCAGATCTGAGGGAAAAGCAGTGGTAGTATATTCGCTTTGCGTCTTTGCGTCGCCCTCTGGGGCTGCGAGTTTGCTGGTTGTTTGTTATGTGTTATTGCGAAGGGGAAGTGAGAGTATGTGAACGTGTCAACTAAGTTATTTATTTTGATAACGATGGAAAGCTCCGTCAAGACAACACGTCTCTCCTCCCACCGATCTTCTTGCTGCTGACCTGCCAGAAAGCTCTTCCCGGACAACGTTTAGACAACAACTGGAGATACCTGGAGGACCAGAATTGCTTATTTCTTCCTCAAGGGGGAAAAATGGATGTGTGGCTGTTTTGTCACTCGGAAAACTAGTCCTTTTCGTCAATCCCCGGCCTGATCACCTCGTTTCTGCAGCGCTCGCTTTTTCTCGTCCGGCCAAGGCAATCTTCCCGTTGGTTGTGCACGGTGTGACGTGGATCGACGGACTGCTAAAGCTGGGGGGTTGGCGTTGTAATTGGCAGTCCGGTTGTTTATTCAGACCCGCGAAATACGTTCAATATCCTCTCTCGACGAACTCGCATCTCTTCATCGGCGCTCTCTGCCCGTCGTCGATGAGTAGCGAAACCGCGAAATAAATTCAATTCCGATCGGAAAATCAGTTTCTCCACTCGGCGCCGGGTAAGCCACACGACGATGACTAATAACACCAAGCCACAGCGCAGGAGCCTCCTGCCAGGGACCATTCCGTCGGTGGCACAACGGAGGGCTGCCTACGAACTGCAGATTAACACCCATAGCATCGAGGACCATAAGTCCGCCGCCGAGGGAAGAAAGCGGTCCTTCCGGACGCCTGGGAAGCTTCGCAGGTCTTTCAGCAGGAGGGAAAAGGGCAAGAAATCAGAGGCGCCTGATGCCAAGAAGGGAGTGACAGTTTCGAGTGATGCTCATCCCCTAGATTCGCCGCCTGCTGGCCAACCCGAGGATCCACGAAGTCCAGCCCCAATTACGCATGTTGAGACTACCACTGAACAAGAGAATCAACCGGTGAAGCTACTATCTGCAAGCTATTCCTCGAAATTCTCCTTAACACGATACTTTTCCAAATCTATACGGCCCAGGGCACGTTTGAGATTCAGTCCAAATGTTGAGCGGCCTGAATGCTTGACACCACTTAGTGAATTCAATTCCCCATGCAACAATCAACCTATTATTAAAGATCATTTGCTAGATGTACCAGCATCTACAGGTGAAATTTGTGAACCGCCCCCTGAACCACTAGAGAAGTGCGAGAGTGTTTCTATACTTTCTTTCCCTGGCACGGCATCTTCTTCGGCCAATGTTTCTATATTCGATCGCATTCTCAATTCCTCTCCTCACCCGACGATAACCCCGACCGCCCCACCAATGGTATCCAAAACGTATAAAGCAATGGCTGGTGAGAGCAAGGAAGACGGCGGCCTGGCGCTGCCCCGATTAGAGGATCTCCTTCGTCATCCAGAAGACCTAGATAAGATTCCAACAATGAAGGCCGAATATTCGAGGAAAAAGGCCGCTGTGGATGCACAGCTTCGGGATGGTTTAAGAGAACAACTTGAAACAGTGCAGAGGAGTATCAACCAACTGAAAGATAGTCAAATTCTGGTTCAAAGCACCAGAGATGAGCTACAGGGTATTGATAAGTTATGCGCCGAGTCTCAAGCGGCTGTCGGCGATTTTGCGCAAATCGACAAACTGGCTCGGATACATCGGAATTTTGAAGCGACGATAATGATGAAAAAGGGCCTAGAAATTTTCCATAATGACTTGTCTGAAGTGGAAAGAATGCTCCGGGAAGATGATGAAGATATGGAAAATCAGCCGAATCTTCTTTTTGCTCACATGTTGATCACAAGGCTGAGGGATTTTCGAGATGAAGCTATGGATCAAATCGCGAAGTCCGAGGATAGAAGTGGCGAGGCCACGCTTGTTGAATGGTTCCAAGGTCTTGATCCGGCTATTGAATGGTTCGACGATCATCTAGGAACGGCCTGCATGAACCTCATTCCATTAGTTGCATCAGACAACCGAAGTATGGTTGTTAGACTTGCTGTGGTCATCCTTAGTGAGGAAAAGAACGATGCCAAGGTTCAGGCGTTGCAGGAGGCACAAAAAGATCACCAATACCTGGCGAGCCGGTTCAAGTCCATGAACATCGGCCCGAAGACGGTCAGAGGTTATAAGCAAAATTTCTTGAAAGCTATTGAATTTTATGCTCAGGGACAATTCGAAACCACTAAGGAAATCTTCCTCGAAGATCCGGATCGATTGGAAAAGAGCTTCAAATGGTTTTTTAACGATCTATTCACGGTGAAAGAAGGAATGCAATCCCTCATGCCAAAGAAATGGAAAATCTACAAAACCTACACATATACCTACCATCGAATGATGCATGACTGGCTAATCCAGTCTGTTGATAACCCCCAGCTTCCCGCCGCCAATATGTTAGCCATCATCCACTGGAGTGAAAAATATTATAAAAAGATGGCGAAGCTTGGCTGGAAGCAATCCGACCTCCCTCTAAACGTGATTGATGATCGGGAAGGAGAACTTGTTCGTGACTGGCGAAATCTCATTATCAAAGCGCTAGACGAATGGATAGAACGAATGTTTGCTGCAGATAAGAAGGCCTTCATTGAAAGGGATATCGAAGCTCTGGACACCAATCCGGATGGCTATTTCCGCATAAAAACGCTCGGGGACCTATGGCGTATGCTTCATGAGCAGCTTCTTGCTGCTGGCGCTTCGCAACGAACCGACGTTGCTGAAGGCGTGGTAGACGCAATGTTCCGTGCCTTGAAAACCCGACAGTCCATGTGGCAAACGTTGCTCGATGAGGAATGCGCCAAATACAAAAATCCCAATGGAGATGCTCCTTCAGAGAACAAAGGCTTTCAGCAATTACAGGACTGGCTTATTGCAGTTGCCAACGATCAAATTGCATGCATCGATGACAACGATGCGTCGGGCCAAGTCAGCTATCTCACACGCTTCAGGCGCGATTTTGAACCGTTAGTTACAGAAAAGTACCTCGCATCACGAGCAGATGTAGAGCTGGGCGTCCTTCGGGATGGTTATGTTGATCTCAGTACTCATTGCATAACTCTTTTCATCGACCTAATATTCTCCGTTGATTTCCGTACAACTCTTCCTGACTTCTTTACACAAAAATGGTATGGCGAGTTCGCTATGAAGCGCATGATATCTACGTTTGAAGATTACATGTCAGACTATCTTTCCATGATCCACCCCTCTCTCCGTGACATTTTGATTGAAGAGCTCTCCGATGAACTCCTAGTCCATTATCTTCTATGCATCCGTAACCGTGGTGCGAAATTCCGTCGGCAGGATCCCTTTACAGATAAATTCAAAGATGATATTCTCACCATCTTTGCTTTCTTCCAACAATATCCAGAGAGCTTTGCCAGTACGATTAAAGACCGCTGGAGGATAGTTGATTGGCTCGTTAGGCTGCTTGAGGCAGAAAAGGGCGAAGCGGTGGAGGTTTACGAAGGGTTTAAGAAAGAGTACTGGGATTTGCACCTTTCATGGGTGGAGGTCGTGTTGAGGTCAAGAGATGACTTTGAGAGATCAATGATTAGCGGAGTCAAGGCTAAAGCTGCCGAGTTGTCGGTGGAGCGGGGAGCGGAAACTATTATGGGAAGAGTGAGATGAACAAAGATGCCAACAAGAGTCAATGTTGTGTAAATATTGCACAGGAACTAGGAAATATGGGCCAGGTTTTCTCCATGGTAATGGCGCCTTTTCCCCTAGATGGGCTTGGTGGAGTTTGTCGGAGTACTTCAACCAGTGTAAGCAGCATATTGCGAGCTTTTGCTGATGTATAGTGCAAATTTTCCACATTATGAGAATTTAATCAAGATGAAATCAATATGTGCTTCAAAAAGAAAGCGATTCCAACATATCTAACGAGTGGCTTTTGCATAGACTTGGAGGAAAGCATTTCCATGCCATGTCATGGTTGAGGCATTGGGCGCGCGATATCGGGAACAATTCTCTCTTGCAAGATGGAACACAAAGGAAAATACGAAGATGATCTTCGACTTGCAATATACGCAAAGTATAAACAACTTGATCTAAATTACTTTTGCTTTTCCTCTTGAGGTTCCTCGCTACCCGTCTTGCGTTGATATCAACATCCCGTTCGAATGCTCACAGCGTTTTCTCTCCGCGGGCTTTTCATGCTCGTTTTGGCCGATTCGCCGGAGGGAAGTTACAATCGATAGCTATTTAAATATACGGAGCTTTTACTTCAACTTGCGCATCTCCACAGTGGTTTTCCCGTTTGCATTCGGAGGCTGGACTTTTGGGTTGGGCATATTCCGTTCTCTAGGAGCAGGACAAGGTCGGGATTAGCTTATGTCGATGTGTTTGAATATTAAGGGAACATTGCTAGCCTCGGGGAGCGCTTGAAGTAATTATCGTTCTCTCTTTTCTCTAGCCTAGGATATCAAGTCCGACTCTATTTCCCAATATCCCCTTCGTCCGTATGTAGCTATCTGATCAAGAGATTACTGGAAAAAGCTAAGTCCCTCCGTTTGGATGTTCATACGAGGAGGTTTACCTTCCCCTCATCTTGACAACCGCTTTAGCCCACTGGCTATTTTCAGGTTGCTGGCTTGTATCATTTGCAAGCGGCAGGGAATCCATGCACAAATAAATTTGATCATTGTAGTCGTCCTCAAAGTATGAAAGAGATGTAAAGCTGGAGGACGGTATCCATATAGAGTATCTCTAGGCTTGCGATATTGCGAGGGCTAGGAACGTTTATCCAAACCAAGCACCATGGCATATAATATACACATGCTACCCGGAACTGTTACCAAAGACCTTGATTACATGTTTATACTTCACTCCAACAGGGTGCCTAGCGTCCATTGAGCCTTTATTGTTTATGCCTTACTATGAAAAGGTGATGGTTTGGAGATATCCAGTTCAGATGACGCCATGTAATAGGAGTCAAGGGGAAACAATTCAAATTACTAACAGCGCTATGTATGTGGTAGACAACGCCTCTCACAATGCCTCCGGTCTACCTTTTAAACGTTGGTCCCAATTGGTTTTAGCCTCTTGACGCCATGATCTTGATACAGAAAACAAAACTGTACAAATTGCTCGACTAGGAAAGATAGAGGGTATCAAGGAACCCTTCTGCAAGACGGCTGACAATACTCTTATCTGGAATGCTTCCTGCCACACCATATAGAGCAGAAGTATCACCACGCTGCTTCTCCACTTTCTGTCCTAGACGTCTCCGCTCGTCCGCCTTTGCGCGTTCAATTTCCACAATTTCAATCAAATCGGCAGTAAGATGGTCAACAGCATTTGCTGTCGGCACAGTGAAGGCAACATGCATGGCTGCAGGGTTCTGGAGAGCATTGAGATGCCATCCCTTTGCTGACATGGCATCTGCGATATCATAAACATCAATCTCCGCAGTTGTGGTCGCAAAAGCGATAACGCTCACCATCGGTTCGCCAATTACTTTGAGATCACGAGAAAGTACGGGATCTTCGCGAATGGATGTCTCAAATTTCTTAGCAGCACCGACGATTTGATGACAGCTATCCTTATATCCTGATTCGCCAATGGCCATCAGACTAGTCCAGCATCCAGCAATTAAAGCGCCGGGGCGGGAACCAGCGATCGAGGGGGACGCATAAACGCCACCAGACCATTCCGGGAGGATGAAATATTGGTAACTGCGTAGGACACGATTGCGATACAAGACGACAGAATTTCCTTTAGGAGCAAAGCCATATTTGTGCGTATCAACGCTGATGCTTGTAACTCCTGGGAGACGGAAATCAAATCCTCCTTGTTCTTCATACGGAGAAGCGAAACCAGCCTTTTTTAAAAAGGCAATGACGAACGAACCGAGGCAGCAATCGACATGTAAAGGTACCTTATACGAAACTGCGAGACGAGACAAAGCAGGGATATCATCAACGATTCCATGAGGAAAGTTAGGCGCAGATCCCACCAGAAGGACTGTATTAGGGTTGATCAAACGTCGAACAGACGGGATGTGCACGGTGTAGTTAGGGCCAGGGCAGGGAACAGAATGTAGTTTAATGCCAAAGTACTGCGACGCCTTGTTGAAGGCTGCATGAGCCGTATTTGGAACAATCCTGTCAGGGAAGGAAAAGGGAAAAGTTAGCGGCGCTAGTTACCAGTTGGATGATTTTCACCACTTACATTTCCGGCTCAGTAACGCCTCGCTC
This sequence comes from Amauroascus verrucosus, assembly GCA_001430935.1. Taxonomy (NCBI): domain Eukaryota; kingdom Fungi; phylum Ascomycota; class Eurotiomycetes; order Onygenales; family Onygenaceae; genus Amauroascus; species Amauroascus verrucosus. Next base: position 100,298 of record LJPJ01000934.1, read on the forward strand.
AGTATATGCCTTCTGGCGAGCTGACAAGCAAGCCATGAGAATAGATTCTGTTCCCCCGCTTGTGGTCACACCGGCACCTCCTTCTGGAGCATTAAACAGAGCAAGCACCTAAATGAATTAGCCACCAAAGGATGAGATTCATATGGCAACACCATGACTGGGAGCTCACCATTGCTACAACTTCGGCCTCCATTTTTCTCACACCTGGGAAGACATCTGGGTGAATAGGGTTCGCCACAGCAAACTGACCCCATGCCGCTGTCTGGAGCTTCAACAGGTCTTCACCGCCGTGATACACAGCACCACTGACCCGTCCGTCTTCCCACATCGTGTGTTTCATGCCTGCTAGCTTATCCAGCTCGGCCTGAACTTGTTCGGCAGTCCATCCCTGGCTCGGAAGATTATTGTACTTGACGATTCCGGGACCTTGGGGAGCGAGTTTCGACTCTAACTTGGCAAGGGCGGAGGTGACTTGCTTGTCGACCTGGCCTCGGACACCAGGAGCACGTAGAAAGAGTGAATAGAACAATAAGTGAGCCCTCTGGCAGATATTGCGAACGGTGCCAATTAATCCCTGGCCGCGGATTGTGTAGAATGACTTTCGGGTCAATCGAGCAAGGAAGACAACGAAGACAAGGTTGCGGATGCTAATTGGGGGGAAGAAAATGATGAATTAGTTGGAGTGTCACTCTGACGATGGTGATATACAAGATAGCTTACAGGTCAAAGTTTGACAGGGTGAACAGGACATCCGATGATGCTCTTGCGGCTGCCATGACCTTGTGCAAGGTCACCGGGATATAGGGATGCGTCATACCGAATAGAAAGGTACGTAGAAATAATAAGGATACAAATTCATAAGACTCTTCTGTAGGATCAGCACGCTGGGACGAGATACTTCAGAGGAAATGTACTCAAGGAGCGAAATGGATAAGATGTGAGGTGGAAGAGGGCAGCAATAGTTATAAGTAGGAAGAAGGGAAAAAAGAAGGGAAATTGTTTTTGGTGATGCAACGGCGCTGGAGAGGCGGGGAAGGGTGACTTGGAGCTAATTCTCCAAAACGGCTCTTTCCATGGAGTTACACTTCTCTAGAACAGAAGGTACGAATCCCAAGTATGGTAGACCACTCTCAATTGCATGTAGCTCTCGATTCCCAAGGAAGTATAGCTAACGCTTACCTTGTTTTCCTCCAAGACTGGAAAGCGAGCATCTAAGGGCAATCCAATGGCTGATGTATTTTCTTATCCACAGACTAAAACATCCAAGCTCCAGTTACAAACATCCGGCGTTACTCGGCACTTTTGTTAGGGCCGGCATGTGATGTTTCGTCCAAGCTGCAATTCTGAATTGCGGCGGTTAACAGAGTTGAGAACATACAGGGAGTCTGAATTTATCTGGCGGATATAACTTCCTATACTCACCATCTGTTCGTTTCTACGAAATTCACTCTACGTACGCCGTAATTCTGCGATAAACGCGCTCCTTCGAAGCCGAGTAGCATCATCATCAGCATCATATTATGCAAGCTAGTGGCGTCGTATTCGGATTGCGAGAGGATTGCAGCGTATTCGTATTGAGGACACTACATCAAACTAATCCCTGTGGTGTTGCGTGGAAGCCAGTTGACATGCCGCTGATCCCGCAGCTTGCGAATGATATCTTTTGCGAATTATATGCATGGGGAAACTTTTTATAGATTAAAGAAGCCACGATCGGCATCTCAGCTAAAGTTTTCCTAAAGTACACACGGTCGCTAGTATGAGAGGAAAAATGCTTTAAAAGTACACCAGGAGAAGGTTCTAAGACCAAAAGGAACTGTCTAAAAGAAAAATGCGTTTAACCAGTCACCTTGTGAATGCTCTCCGCAAGTCTCTTGACGTTGGCGGTGGTGATGCCGGCAACAGAAATACGGCCGTCCTTAGTGGCATACACTGAGTGCTGTGGGAGGACTGTCAGTTCGTGGCCTCCGACGGAAGGGAGAATATTGCTTACCTCTTTGGCCAATTTCTCCATCTGCTCAGGCTTAAGTCCAGTATAGGCAAACATACCAATCTGCAGATTGTCAGCACCGTTATTTTAATCACTGAGGGCTTTCCCATGGAGAAAGACAAACCTGGTTGGTAATGTGGCTCCAATCATGCTTGCTTCCCAACTCTTCCAAGTGTTTCTTAAGAAGAGCTCGCATCTCGATGATACGGTCAGCCATACCCTTGACTTCACCAAGCCATTGTTTGTTCAGCGCAGCGTCGTTCAGGATAGTGGAGGCGATACGAGCACCATGAATCGGTGGGTTAGAGTACAAGGGGCGGACAAGAATCTTGATCTGTGAATCAACGCGTTTCTTCTCTTCTGCGGATTCGCAGACGACAGAGAATGCGCCCACACGCTCACCGTAAAGACCCTAGTGGCGGTTATCGTCAGCAAAAAAAGCCAAAATATACAGAAAGTTGCCGACAATATCCTACCATATTCTTAGCAAAACTTTGTGCAAGAACAACTGGCTGTCCCTCCTCCACGAAGTGCCGCAAAGCAAAAGCGTCGCGATTGATATCACCGCTGGCAAATCCCTGATAAGCCATGTCGAAGAAAGCAAAGTGGCCCTTCTCCTTCATCACTTGAGAGATCTGGAGCCATTGCTCTTCAGTGGGATCAATACCAGTGGGGTTGTGAGCACATGCATGAAGCAAAATGATGCTTTGAGCAGGGGCGGCCTTGAGGTCGGCAATTAAACCTTCGAAATCAAGCCCAATTGTATCCTTGTTATAGTATCTGTATTTCTCAACCTGAAGGCCGGAGTCTTTGAAGACGGCAGCATGATTGGCCCAGCTTGGAGTTGGGATGTAGATTGTCTTTCCATGGGGGTAAAATCGCTCTAAGAAAGCAGCAGCTATTCTCAGAGCACCGGTTCCAGATATGGACTGTGTGATAGCAATGCGGCCGTCCTTGACGGCAGCGCTGTCGGCTCCGAAAGCAAGCTCGGCAGCAGCCTTGGTGAATGAAGGAACACCGGTGATTCCGGCATATTCCTTATCGAGCTTAGAATTGACAACTTTAGCTTCGGCGGCTCTGACAGATGGGAGGACGTATGGTTTTCCTTGGTCATCGCCTATAATCGAATACGCAACAACGGTTAGTGAAGACCGATTACAACATGATAGAAGCAACGCATGTAATATGCCCGGGGGGACCGCACGGTAAGCTCCGACACCAAGGTTGATCTTCTCATTGAAGGTATCAGCTTTGAAAGCTTCAGTAATCCCCAAAATGGCATCCTTTGAAGCTCAGCTGTTAGTAATTCTGTTCAAATTGAGCATTTAGGACTTGGTACAGTATCATACCGGAGGGCCCTGGGGAACATTGGCCCAAGTGGATGCTTGCCGGTAAGCAAGGACGCGCACGCCGGCTTCCTTTGCAACAGCCGAGCGGCTGGCAATCCTCAAAGTTGAGAGCATTATGAGTAACTGATGGCTAAGTGTATACAGTGACAACACAAAAAAAAGAAGAAAAAAAATCAATTGCAAATGAAAATACGTTGGAAGAGGGGACGCAGAAGAAGTATGACTGTTTTTTGTGGATATCCCAAGGTGTCCTGATCAAAAATTTTGTGGAGGTGAGTTGAGCGACTTTCAGGGATCCGCCGGCTCGGTCTGTGGCGCGCCTATCGTTTCTTTGTTTAGCTCCTGTTCTGCCAGAACACGCCGCAGACAAGGCCTTTGGTCACCTGTGGCTGGGAATACCGCCATTCAGCAAGCTCACTGGGTAACTTACTCCAGGTTTTCGACCACTCGCCGTACCGGAGACTCTGGCGCCGAAACGGTGCACGTCTTGGCAATGGTGGAGCTGGCCCAGCTCTCGGAGATGCTTACCCACGGAAGCAAGAGGTAAATCTCAAGTGTGTTTTAACAGAGGATATGCCGAGGGACAAAAGAGAGCTTCAGGAACAGCAGAGATGGCGTTCGGATTGGGAAAGGGAAAAAAGAAAAAGAATGACTTCTTTGTAATTTTCATGCCACTGCATAATTCCCAATCACTATTTCCTGCATATAAATACGAGGGTAATAATACAAAGTTTATTCTATCGTAGAAACTCAATTGTTCTGTGGCGTCCATTGTGTCCATTCGTGGAGGATACCTATATAAAATCGGTGTAAACGCGAAGAAAGCTCATTACGTCCAGCCAGCAAACTAGCTTTAAGCGAGTCTAACACCAGCCTGTCTTGTCCGCCTGGCTGTAGCACCCATTGCATTATTCATACCGGTATGCTGGCTGCTATCCAACGTACTCATGGCCTCTCGTTTCTTCTCGTCCTCGATCTTCTTCAAGTGTTTCTCCGTCTTCATTTTCCCACTTCCCTTGCCATGGAACTGATGGCTTAGATGCTTGAAAGCCTCCTTCTGGTTCATCAGCCGGCCATGTTCATCCACATACTTCAGTTGTACATCTGGCTTGTATTCGCGGTTGAAAATATCTGCCATCGAACGAGACTCTTGCTGATCGCGTTGCTTGTTCTCCCACCGAGCGTACTCCTCTCTATCTCGCGCAGACATTCGGTCGAGCTTTCCAGACGCACGATCCCTCTCGCGTTGAGACCTAGCACGCTTCTCTGCTTCGGCCTCTCGTTGTCGTTTCTTCAACAAGAAACTCTGGCGGTCGCGCTGTAGGGAGTTGAGTTCAGTGGAGCTAGATTCTTTGACAAGGCCGCGCTGTCTTAACATGGCAAGTGTGGCTCCAAGGCCTTGATCTAGGGTGCTCTCTTCTTCCAACCCTGTGGCTGTAATATTATTCTGCAATTCTTCGCGTAACAGCCGCTCTTTCAAGTCCTCTTCATCCTCTATTTCAGTATACGACTGTTCCATGTCCACGTCCTCTGGTTCTTCCTTCACATCTGGAGACGGGGACTTGACGCGGTCCTCGTCCTTCGGCGCGGCGCTTGCGGACCTAGGACGACGCTCTAGAATTGCTGGACGCTGCAAATTAGCAACAAATTCAGAGGTCTCATCAATGACTAGCCCGGGGTGTTCATCTTCATTCGTATCAACATTCATTCCGTTGGCTTCCTGTTCGGACTCCTCTCTTAGCTGTCTGGCTATATCTTCCGGTCGCATCTTCTTTCGCTTCTTGAACGCAGCCCTTCTCTGTGCTGCGAGTGAAGCCTGCAAATCTTCGTCATCAACAAAAGATATGTCCTCCCGAGGCCGCTTTTGAGCGCCAGGGGTCGACCGATTGCCTATCTCTTCGCCATCAATGACCATTCGATCCCCATTAGATTGATCACCTGCAGGTGTCTCTGTGCCAGTACTATCAAGCATAGGAAAGATATCTCCTTCATCGATCGCCTTTCGTCTAGTACTTTTAGCCTTTTTCTTTTTCGGTTTCTTGACCTTAATTTCCGAGATTTCCAGATAATCGGAAGTATTGGCCGCTGGAGTGATATCGAGACTTATAGCACCAGCTTTCAGTTTCGATGCAACGTCTTGCCGCTTCGCCTCTCGTTCTTCGGCGGTAATGTCCTTGGCATCGAGTGTAAAATGTCTCCTCTTCTTCCCCTCAATCTCTTCGTCGTACTGCGCTAGAATAGACCCAGAACCATCGTAATCATTAGGATCATAAGCCGTCTTTTTCTTTTTCAATTCAAGTCTCTCTTTAGTCTTCTCTGCATCTCTCATGTTGACATCTTCCAACTCGTCTCCTTCTTCCTCATTTTCATCGATAGTGGTGTCCTTAAGCGTAAGAATATGTTCACCTGCTTCATCAAACTGGCTGATTTCATGCGCCACCTTAACGCCAGCAAGGTCTTTGGATGTATATTCTGCCATCTGCTCCCGCTCAGCCAGTTCTTCCGCCAAGCGCCGTGCCCGCTCTTTCTCAATTTTTTTCTGCTTCTTCTTATGCTGCATCAGCCATGACTTAGTATCTAAACTATCATCGGCTTCTCCTAGGCCTTTGCCTTCCAACTTTGCGATCCGCTGCGCAGCTTCCCTTGCCCGTCTGATGGCGTCATTTCGGGCTTGACGCTTCTTTTTTGCCTCCTGTTCATCTTGAAGTTTCTTCCAGTTATCGTATCCTTGTGCTACTCGCAATTCAAGTGTACTGCCGGGTTCATCTTCTGCAGAGCTCAAGCTATCATCTCGGTTCGATTTGAAAATGGGGCCTTCGTCTTCGTTCGAAGCGCCGGGGACAGGGAGAGGTTTGAGGCCAAGAGCAACTCGAATCTTGTTATTTTGTTCAATGGATAATGCGTCAGCCATGTTTAAAGCAGTGTAGGGATTAGCAAGTGAATGTCAGGCGGTTTAAAGCAGCGCAGAAACTACATTAAGCCGTACCTTGCATGAGGCAAACATGCTGGAATTGATCTGGGTCTCTATCACCGGATCCGTTTACATCAAGCGGGGAAATATTTATCCTTTTCCGGATCTTCCTGTCCCAAATAAAGCCAAAAAAATTTTTTTTCTCGTTTCCCTTTCTTTCCTTTTCTCAACCAACGGATCTGTGTCCAAGAGTCCTGTTCCAGCTGCTGTTCAACATTCGTGGTGATCTTAGGCTGTGTTACGGTTGATTCTGGACAGTTCGACGACCTATGGAGCCATCACTACTTTCATGATGTCAATTTCCGGTCGACAGATCTCAGATTGAGATACAGGGTCAGGAGTTCACTCTGCCTTGAGCTCCCGTTAGGTGAGCTCGGTGAGATGGCCTGTTGCCCTGAAGACGCCATATTCCACCTCCCTTTACCGATATATCCTGTTTGTGGGATTAGGCCGTCGGCTGATGAGGTTAGGGAATAACCATGGCAGCCAACACACTTTTTTCTCCCTTGCGATGATTTGTGGCAACTCTACTATCTACTATACCCTTCGAAGCGAATAGGCATTAACATTTTCTTATTCATTTGACATAAGAAGCGGGTTATATTCTACCAGGTCGTTTTAGCAATATATACGATTTATCAAGAAGCTTTCTCACAGTGAAACGCCCATACTTGATCAAACACTGGTTACCTCCATTAAATCGTCCATCAGAGTAATTTCAAATGACCCGTTACGCTGTCCACCACGCTCTTTGGACCCAAAATCCCCAGTACTGTCCTGCTACCACTTGCGATCTGCGTCCGTCCAGCATCTTGTATTACTCGCGCACACAGCCCCAAGCTCTGCGCCTGCGCCTGCAAGAGCAACATGTCCTCCTCGCCCTTCACTTGTAGCGCAACCTTGGCTTGGCCGCCTCTCTCCCATCGTTTGAGGATAGGTGAGTCGGGGGATTTGGAAAAGTAGTACTTGTAGCATGCGAGAGTAGCGTGAGAACATTGAGCGGCGATTTTACCTGTAAAGAAAATATCAACGAGTCAGCGAAATGAACATAGTAGGACACTCGTAAGTGTAGACTCGCGGAGGCTTTAGATCAAAGCGTTTTTTCTGTAATTCTGCTGGGAGTAAGGGTCGCGAATGGGTCAAGAGAGTAATAACGCCTAGTTTCAAATCGCGGGCAGGGCGGGTTTCCAAACCTTTGCCCATGCCCAAATCTGTCCTCACCACCAACACGAGCTTCACCTCCTCGTTATTCCCTTCAAATGACGCAAGCTCCTCTCCATCGTCCTCGCTCTCCATCTCCTCGTCGTCCTCATCCTCGTCTTCGGAAACATCCTTCGCGATAGGTGTATGACGCTGTGAACCGACTGTAGAGCCGAAAAGCCCAATGGAAGCTCCCTGGCCGATAAAATATCCTGTCACACCCGCGAGAATGGCGGTAGCGATCACGATAGCTGTTGTGGTTGGTGGGGGCCGCTCCATTGGCGATATGGACGGTGAAACCATTGTAAGTCTGGGATTAGAGACTGAATACTCCCGTACAAGAGCCCAAAATTGTTCTTGGTGCAGGCAACGTTAAGCTTCAAAAGAAGGTTGATCGTGGTGAAAAGTCGGAATTAGTGTATGTATATACCATCCTAGGTATAGAAAAATATAGATGAATTATTTCAAATGATTATTACTTCGTAGATCTCAGATAAAGGTACGATTTTGTTTGATGTGATTTGTGTCTCCTACGGTAACGCGGTAGCCTTATTGTGGACATGTAACCAGACTCTCTAAAATTCATTGAAAATTAACAAATACATACATGAAGAATTCCTATGGTTAAAATCAAGTCCCCATCCTATTATATCAACCTTTGACGTAAAATGGTTTAGATCCAAATCCCCATTACAATGGAGTAAATCGCAAACATGTCGGAGAGCAATCAGAGATTCGTAACTATTGAAGTGGTCATTTTTTTGATTTACTACGTTCTCGCTGCCTGGGGCGCAGCGCCACCAGCAGCTTGTCTTTGTTGTTGCTGTGGTCCAAGTCGGCGGCTCCTATAGTGGGTGTCAGCCGCTGCCTCAAGTCATTGGCCTACCAAACAATGCGATAAACTTACATCACTGATCGACTGATGAAACTGACACCAAGCATCATAAGCCAGCTGGGGACCTGGCTGATACCAAAAATTACGTATCCGAACGGTACATTAAGGCCATATTGGGCGAGCCAACCATCCATGGGATGGAAAGCACCATCATGGGCGGGCACTTTCTTCCATAGTTTCTCGGAGTGAATCTTATAAATATCTTCTGCTGTAACTGTTGTGACATTCACATGCATGGTGTGGATCGGAGTTGGACGTTTGGGTTGGCCAGCCTCTGCAGCAACGGGAATTTGGAAGTGCCATAACGATGGAGGCCCAGTGGACCAGATAGAGCAAAGAAGATTGTCCTTTTCACAATCAAGAACGCCAAGGGAGGGGGAAGTAAGATCCGCAGCGAAAAGTGGAATCGACTCCTAATTGATAGTAAGAGTGATTCAGCACAGAAAACGGAATAAACTTGTTTCATGGGAAAAGGGGTACTTACCTTCCAGGCCTTGTTTGCTGGTTCACATCGCCCAAAACACGTTTTGTTTCCCCCAGTAACATAAATAAGCCATTCTCGTGCTTCTTGTGACGCGTCGGCCGGAACGGGCGCAAGCAGCGATTGCCAATTGCTCATATTCACCGAAGCCACATTCTTTTTCCTCTTAGGCACAACTGGAGGAGCGGTGGATTGCTGGGGTGAAGCAGGAGCTGCTGGAGCAGTCGGGAAAAAAGACTTTGCCTTTTCTATTAACCCTTGCAACTGTTCTGCAAAAGGGAATTGATTCTGTGCCGTAGCGATTGCTGGAAGCAAGACAAGAGTCGATGAGATCCGCATTCTGAATTATTCGTGGTGCTGAAGACGCGTAGCTCCGATAGGTTGGCGTCGTATAACTGGTCCTCGAAGAAAAAAGTGATTAATAGTACTATCGGCAATAAACAGCACCATAAGAAGGAGAAAAAGATTAGGATGAGAAAGAAAAAAAAACGAAGAAAATGCGAAGGCTTCGAGTTGCTTGGGCAAGAACAGGCAGCTGTGTGCGACCAAGATCAAGGTTGTTTCATCAACCAGGGGCCTTTCTCCAGCTGGCACTAATCCAAAAACAGTCTAGTTCCTCCAGATTCCTTCCATGGATTTCTTCTCTTTTGATCACAACCTTAAGATGACATCTTTCAAGCCAGAAGGGTCGTTGGAGAATGTCTTGAGCACGGGCTTATTTGCTTCAGCTAGTGAGAAATGAATCAGTTGGTGGATTCTACTATTAATTTACAGAGTCAAAACCACATAGTCATCAATAGCTGACAAAGTGGCATTATCGTTGCGATTCTGGGATATTCCGCCTCATATCATCCATTACCAGGCTCCCCCTTTCTCTGAATGCTACTTATCGTATCCTTCAACCACTCTTTCAATGTTCTGGGTTGCCGATAGGTTGCCGGATCAAATAAGGGTTTATGCTCCTCGTGCACATTGTGATCATCCTCATAATCGACATGAACAAACGCGCGCTCCACAGCTGCTAGACCTTCCAATTTTCGTTGTAGGGACTGGCTGATGTCGTGCGAGTCCTTGAGCTGCGTGGTTGGGTCCATGATAATGTCCACTTCAACGTAGTAGAGCTCTCCAGCATGGTATGCTCGGCACTAATTAACAGAGCGTCTTACTTTAGCCGGACTGAGAGTAGCAAAACACATACCATAAACAACAAGAGTGGGGTATTGTATGCAAAATGAGCTGGTGTGCTTACAGTGTCTACTTTTTGGATCCGGGCGTCATGCGTAAGTGAAACATAGATGCACTTGTTGACAAACTCTCTGGGTGCGGCCTTGCCGACCAGCAGCCATACATTTTCAAATGCAGTGGATACCCAGGAGAAGAGGATGAGGAGTGCAATGCAGATAGCGCCGATTGGGTCAAGATACCAAACGAATCGGTCACCAACTATGGACATGATCAACCCGAAAACATTGACAACCAAGTCGTTTCGGTGATCGATGAAAAATATCCGCGCGGCCGGATACCGTCGAAGCCAGAAGCAGTAACAGAACAGGCAGAACTTTGAGAAGATGGCGATGCCTACAAATATGAGTGGGATAAGGTGCAGTTCGTCTCCACTATCCGAATCGCCGCTTCCCAGAGCTCGGCCTGATTCGATGATCAATTGTATGGCGACAGTTGTCATCAAGGCACAAAAGAGGATAATTCCCACTGTCTCAATCCGGCGCCGGCCTACTGGGTATTTGTGGGTCTTAGGTCGAGCCGCCATTCGTGAAGTTATCAACATCACGATGGATGAGACGAGATCCATGAACGCATCTGCCGCTGTCGCAAACAGCGATAGGGACCCAGTCGAGACTGCAGCGTAAAGCTGGATGACGAATAAACAGAAGTTGACCATGAAACTCAAGTTTACTGCCCATTTCACCTTGCCTCCGTTTTTCTGGAAATCCTGAGCGGCTAAAGTTTCCTCGTCGCTGCTCTGAAGGAACTGATCTATAAGTGCATTCTGCCGTGTGTAGTATTTGTGGATCTTTTTATGATTCGCGGCAGGATAGTCTGCCTTGATTGAGGACCGGGATAGCGCGGTTTTCTTGTGCTGGTTCAGACGAAGAGGATCTTGGGGGTCGAGTTGCGCAGCTGACGCGTCCAAAGGACTGTTGACTTCAAGGATAGCATCTTCATCGAGGACTGGTTGGCTCAAAGATGGAACGCTTCGAGAATCATTATGCATAACGGTATCTTGCTCAGCATTCTGACCATTAGGAGGGTTCTCCATGACCGACGAATCCTTCAGCGAAGGAGATGGGTATCACCGGGCTTGGCAGGTGTCGCAAAGGAGTATGATCAATGCTTCATAGAGAGCTGCGACGGGAAATCTGAAATTTAGATGGAAAGCAATCAATACAGGAACGGAAGGCAATGTTTGATGGAACCCAACGAAGAGAAAAGAGGGCCATTATAAGTTGCACCAAATTCCCCCTGCTTTCTAGCGTTAGCATCTACGTCATGAGCACCATTGAGGCAGTGTTCGTCGTTTAACTCCGTCCGCTCAACCTAAGCCTTTTTGCCCCTGCACACCCTAACTATGGGCTGAAACGTGCACTGGTTTAATAGTGTCTGGAATCGATCTGGAACGTGTCGGTGAGGGATGCCAAGACCCCCGCGAAGTCAATTTTATGGTAAACGATCTCCGATCGTCAGCAGAGTGGAATTTTCCGCCTTCAACCCCAGCTCCGTGCCAAGACCGACCTTATGCAGGAGAGTCTCAAAATCGAACACTCGCGCCATTTGGCTAGGGGAACTCACAACAGTCTTGATGCATCACCGTGACAAGGATTGATCTGCTTTCCCGTTTTGATTTGACTCAGTCTTGTCCCATCACTTGCACATCCGTAAAGTTCAGATCTAAAGCATTTTCAGAGGAAGCCGCTCTGTGTTCATTCGACACCCTGAAGGAGCGCTTAAAGTTCCCCAGACTAGACAGGTCGCTGGACATTGTGTGTTTATTTTCGACCACGGCTCTGCATTCCCTGCGACAACGTTGAGAGTTCGACTATAAAAGTTTAATCGATCAGGCAGCTTTATTTCAAGCAGTAGCATGGGCATGTGCCTGTACTCAGGGCGCCGCAACAAACATTTGTCCGCTCTGGAATAGTTATCTGATCGAACAAGCAAGGGATTTAAGCTCGTCAACCAAAACACCACCGTCGCAGCGCACGATGACCAATGTACTTGATCGGCTAGCTTCAACAGACACCCCGCGGGATAGAAGCCAAAATCTAAATTCGAATGACATATCATGCAAGCCTTGGGACTTCTTATTCTTCTTTTTCTTTATCTTTTGTTCCTATGTTTTGACCGGGCGTTCGATATCAGAATTTGATATTCTTTTCTTACGTGCGCATTGCTGGTCAATGCAAGCCGTTTATATTCTTTTCTTTCGATTTTTTATCTTTTTTTTCTTGATTATGCTTATTGCCGCTGGCCGGTATTTTTCGTCTTTGTACAAGTAGAGCCGCGCAAGGACAGTCAAAATGGAGGAAATGTCTAGGCCTCAATGTGGCGGCGCGAAGGGAGATGCTGCAGAGTATGACCTGCCGTTGCATGTCGCGGCGTTGTGTATGCTTGTTCCTTTCCATTTTGACTTGGAATTGTAAAGCAAATATCTAACCTGCAATCCAGTCCTCGTCCTGGGGTTTAGTACTCTTGGTATGGGAAAAAGCTTGAAGACCTCGCCGGTGAGCGTTTGGGCTCACACTCTTCTCTTCCAGGCGCCGGCTTCCCAGTAGTGGCGAAGAAATTTCCGCGGCTAAAGATCCCTCCAAATGTGTTCTTTTTTTGTAAACACTTCGGAACTGGTGTCCTGATTGCGACAGCCTTTGTACACGTATATCTCCTTAGCTACAAGGACTGCTTCTCCGTTACTAACGGCCAAATAGCTTCTCCCAACTGCATTCACGTCGCTGAATGACCCATGTCTACCGCCTCTCTTCACCGAGCAGTACCCTGCCATGCCAGGTGTAATCATGCTTGGCTCGCTATTCGCTCTTTTTGCCTTGGAGATGTATATGAATGCCAAAACAGGTGGTCACAGCCATGGTGGAGCCACTGGGGAGAGTATTAACCATCCACACCAACATCGCCATCAACAGGCGAACGCTGGAAGTAATGGCATTTCGTGGCCACGAGAGAACAAGGTCATGAGCGACTCGTCATCTGAGGAGTGGTACGATAACAAAGCAGCTTACAAGTTCGTTGCCAATCCAACAGAACCTAGAGAAAGTTGAGGTCTCTGACTATGTTCCTTTAGGGTTTACTCTGGGACGAACGAGTTCGAGAACTCGTATCTATCCAAAGCCTCGGAGATGCCTACGTGGTTTATGGTTTTCTACGAACAATACGTCCGAGAACGCGAGTGGATGCAATCAATGCTCCGGATGGCAGCTCCACCCATTGATGACGATATGCAGACGATAGACATTAAACACCCAGGTCATGTTCATGCCACAAGAGATCCGGAAGTGGGAGATGTCGATCCGGCGGTACTAAAGAAGATGTCCCTTAACATTACAATTCTTGAAGGTGGCATCCTATTCCATTCAGTATTCGTCGGCATGACGGTTTCTATTGAAACAGACGGATTTGTGGTGCTGCTTATCGCAATTTTATTTCATCAAGCGTTTGAAGGCCTAGGGCTGGGCTCACGAATTGCTGCAGTACCGTATCCGAAGGGGTCAATTCGCCCATGGCTTTTAGTTTTCGCTTTTGGTACGACGGCTCCAATTGGGCAGGCAATTGGATTGATTGCTCGTAACAGTTATGATGCCGAAAGTGCTTTTGGTTTGATCATGGTTGGAACATTCAATGCTATGTAAGAGCCCTATTCTTGACCCACCGGAAAGAGGAAGAAAAAAGAAAGCGATGGAGAGGAAAACATACTAATTGAAACCAGCTCATCTGGGCTTCTGATCTACGCGGCACTTGTCGACCTTCTAGCGGAAGACTTTTTATCGGAAGAAGCCCAGCATCTGACCAAACAGCAGAAAATCTCAGGCTTCATTTATGTTTTGATGGGGGGTAAGTCTCAACGATTCCTGTCAAATCCCCAAGTCCATCTTCTACGACGGCAAGTACTGATATATTCTCAACACAGCGGCCGGGATGTCCATCGTTGGTGCATTTGCCTAAGGAGGTACTTGTGCATAAACGATGAACGGGTCAACCTAAATACTTGATATCCACTACTTCATCTACACTAAGTTGACATGTGCCATAATCCACAGCAAGCCGGCAGAATAGGACCGATGTGCCAACCAAGACAATTCCCCCATCTGCCCTTCCTTTCCTTTTTTTTCCCCCCTTGTCTGCGTAACGGTATATCATTTTCATTTTCGTTCTGTCCATCGTTTTTTTATCGCACGAAGCGACAGGTAATTCAGTCGGTGCGGGGTGAGGAGTTGAAGAAAGTCGAATCATGCATCGGGTGGGTTTGGGAGGGAAATAACCTTCTTTTCGTGGTCAGGATTGTGATTTTGGCTTTTTATCTATCGCGCGTTGCTCCGTAATCGGCTGCCAGAGTTTTTGGGGGCGTCTTGTCACTCCTTTCAAAGTCGATACCAACAGAACAGGTATTTCTTGTAGTCAATCCATTCTCACTTGTGTGGAGGTTCTATTCAATGCTGTATCTCTTGTCCCTGAACCCGTGTAAGCGAGACACGCAACCCTTCTGCCTTTCCACGGGAATTGATCTCAAGGACGGATGTCATGGCGTTGTGATAAGCTGGCGATAAGGTCACATCCCTGTATTTGGTGCATTTGTTGGTAATATAACCGACGTACTGCGCCGTCTCTCCGCGGTAAACTAGCTACCAATACAGCCCGTTACGAAGGCGGTGAGAGCTCAGTGGCTGACTGGGAAACAAAAATGCGTGGAATTTTTAGGTGGGATTTTCGTTTTGCCGTGAAATTTTCCGCTTTGAACCTTGGTCGACTTTGATATCAGAAAAAAAAAAAAGGTAAAAAATGGCGAAAGAGTCATAAAGCACTCTCTCTTGGATCGCTCTTCTTCTCCACTCTCGACCTTTAAAAGCTCTCTATTCTTCTGTGTGCCAATTGCACTTCAACTATTTACTCTGACACACAAACACACCACACACTACAATCCACTACCTTTTGCTCCTCGTTTCTCCTTCAGCTTTGCACCATCGCGCTCCCTTTCTCCTCGAGAGCTCCTCGTCAACCCCTCATTTCTCATGGCTGCAGACCAAGCCAATGGCCACGCCAACGGCGTAAACGGCACCAACGGTGCGTTTTCAATGACTCTATTGCCCTTTAGAACAGTCGGCGACTGACACGAACTGGAACAGGTCTTCCCGACCACCCCGGCTACACGGCCATTCCCGCTCGAGAAAACCCACACCCACACACCGCGAGAAATCCATACGGTCATAATGCTGGAGTCACAGATTTCTTAAGCAACGTCTCGAGGTTTAAGATTATCGAGAGTACTCTACGAGAGGGCGAGCAATTTGCCAATGCATTCTTTGATACCCAGAAGAAAATTGAGATCGCTAAGGCCTTGGATGACTTTGGTGTTGACTATGTGAGTCATATCCACGGCTCTTGGCTACTATTGCCTAATTTTGGAACAAAGCTGACATGGCATTGTTAGATCGAACTCACCAGCCCTTGTGCCTCCGAACAATCGAGGAAGGATTGCGAAGCGATTTGCAAGCTTGGTTTGAAGGCTAAGGTCGGTTGCTCCACGTGCATCACCGTCACAGTACATACAAACCGAGGCATATAATGGTTAACCCTTATCTCGCTTCTGTAGATTCTTACACACATCAGATGTCACATGGATGATGCCCGAGTCGCTGTGGAAACTGGTGTCGACGGAGTGTAAGGTTCTTCCTATTTCTCGAATGCGGCGTATTTACAAACCGACTGATTCATTCAACAGTGATGTCGTTATCGGCACATCATCCTATCTCCGGGAACATTCCCATGGAAAGGATATGACATATATCAAGAATACCGCCATTGAGGTCATCGAATTCGTCAAGTCCAAGGGCATTGAAGTCAGATTCTCGAGCGAGGATTCATTTAGATCCGATTTGGTAGAGCTCCTCTCCCTGTACTCTGCCGTCGACCAAGTCGGTGTCAACCGAGTTGGTATCGCAGATACTGTTGGCTGCGCTTCTCCTCGCCAGGTCTATGAACTCGTCCGTGTCTTGCGTGGTGTTGTCAAGTGCGACATTGAAATCCATTTGCATAATGACACTGGATGCGCCATTGCCAACGCCTATTGTGCGTTAGAGGGAGGCGCTACCCACGTTGACACTTCTGTCCTCGGTATCGGTGAACGTAACGGTATCACTCCTCTCGGCGGACTCATGGCCCGCATGATCGCAGTTGATCGTGACTACGTTTTAAGCAAGTATAAACTCCACAAGCTCAAGGACATTGAAGATCTCGTTGCCGAAGCCGTCCAGATCAACATTCCTTTCAACAACTACATCACCGGTTTCTGTGCCTTCACCCACAAGGCTGGTATCCATGCCAAGGCTATCCTCAACAACCCCAGCACGTACGAGATCATCAACCCTGCAGATTTCGGCATGACCAGATACGTTCACTTCGCCTCCCGCCTGACTGGATGGAATGCCATCAAGTCTCGTGCTCAGCAACTAAACCTCGAGATGACTGACGCCCAATACAAGGAGTGCACAGCTAAGATCAAGGCCTTGGCTGATATCAGGCCCATTGCCATCGATGATGCCGATAGTATTATTCGAGCATATCACAGAAATCTCAGATCCGGCGAGGACCACCCTCTACTAGACTTGACCGCCGACGAAAAGGTCCAATTCGCCGCTAAGGAAAAGGAGTATACAGAAGCATAGGATCTATGCCACGAAAATACCCTCGGTACCTTGATAATATCTTTGCCTGCTTCTATCTATACCACAATACTTCCTGGTTCCGTTTGAACTTCTTTCCCCCCTTCTTTTTCGATTTTCGGTTGACACCAATTAATCTTTTTTTCTTTTTACCCGCACCCGTACTTTGGATGATGCTATGAAGAACGGTTATGAATGGGCCCATGTGGAAGGCGGCTTACTAGTTACAGCTATTGAGAGAGGACCTCTTTCCGCCACAAAAGCAATATCTCCAAAAGTTACACTTTTCCTTTTACTACTAGCAATCTTGTCATGGTTGAGCATATGGCACGAGAAAGCAATCCCGGGATAATGGGAGTATACAAAGAGATAAAAAGAGTAAAATAGAATCAAATGAAATAGACATTGCCGGTAGCAAGTAGGGACTGTCATTATTCTTCGAGAGAAGGCATGGCATTAGACACTCTTAGGTTGACCGACTACCTCGGCCGTCCCGTTGGGTACTAAGGGGGATTTCTGAAAAGACCCCATTTTTGCACTTGATAATTCACGCAGATGAGAGGATTAAGGTTGTTTTCTAGCGTTTGGGTGTGATTTTGGGCTTTTAGACTGGCGATGCTGTATTGGTGGCCGAATTCCACATCTAGCCCATCAACAAGAATGATGGAACCAGTAACACCTCTTTTCTTTTTGATAAGGTAACTATCCTTGGCGTCTTCCCCCATGGGGAAACAATCAGATGCATACACTATGTAGGTAAAGCAAGGGGTGAGGAGGAAAAAAAAAAAAGCGTGGTTATGGAAAGTTGTCAATAGACGCTTTCTTGGAAAGCATCATGGCAGCAAGAAGTCAAGAATCGCTGTTTCGAATCATCATCACCATTTTTGCTCATGTACATATCTTTGATGTTTCTCCATTAGGGAAATTCGTTCATATTTCCTGAGTTGCTTCATTCAGGGAGAAAAAAGAAAACCGATTTCTCTTCCGGATCTTTCCTTCCGTCTTTCAATAACCCTCGCTGTCGTTACCAAACACGCAGGATTTGAATGGTTCAAGAGAAGATTCTATAAATTAAATACCCCTTTTGAGTTAGAACCTGAAGCGTAGAACTCCTTAGGTATGTATGTACAGTCCAAGGACGTTCCCACAGGGAAGTTCCCTTTCCATAATTCACTCTGGCCAGGCCAGGCCTAGGACAAATATGTCAGGAGAAAGCGGAAGGATATGCGTGAGAAAGACCAGGAGTTGAGAAGGGGATTCGCAGACTTGTTGTTGACTATAAATAACAGACGCCTTGTTCTTCAGAACCAAATTGTTTTGCATTGAAGAGAGACAAATGGCCCGGGGGAAGAGTGCTGACTAACGAACCAGGGAGCGAGGTCGGGGGGCAAGTTTAGGCGGCTGGATTTCGGTCCAAAACGGGAAAAGCCAGATTACATGTCAAATACAGACGGGACCAGAGGCCAGCGAATGATAATTCCATACAGCAGGTGCCGATTGGCTATATTTTCGGAACCTGGTAATCATCGCAGTGGGCCGTGTACTACCAATACGCAGCGACTGTCTCCACTGTGACATCATTGCGGGGAAAAGAGGTAGCTTCCGTCTGATACGCAAGTACGGAGTTATGGTTTGGGAGAAAAAGGCTGGGAAAAAAGGAAGTAAAAATAAAAATAAAAATAAAAATAAAGATCCTGTGGTTGTTCTGGCGGAATGATTTAAAAAAAAATAATTATGAATCTGCTGACAAAAAAATAAATAAAATGGGCCATTTGTCCACTGTGCAGCTTCGATCACCCCAATCCATCCCTGGCAACTGTCGACCGTAATTGGCAGGCGATGGGAAAAGGGTTTCATCGTGGCATCGTCATCTTGCAGAAAAGCCGTGTGAAACGGGTGAACTTTGCTTTTTTCTTTTCCTTCTTCTCGATGCGCCTGATAGGCCACTAGAGACCATACGGAATCCTCCCCTTCCTTGGGGCCAACGGCTGAAGGCCGAGACCCCCCTCCGTCGATACGCCATTGCTGGGGAGAAGATCTGAGGTGGAAAGTTTAAATAAAAAGTTTGAACGTTCAACCATAAAATAACATAACATTATCGCACCCCCGCCCCATTGGAATGGGTGATCTTTTCAAGGTGATCTTTTCAAAGAGAAGGGGGGGGGG
>LJPJ01000934.1:119311-273898 GCA_001430935.1 Amauroascus verrucosus
AGGGGGGGGGGGGGGGGGAAAGTTTGGAGGAAAGACATTAGAAAGGTGCAGAGGCCGGTGCTTTTTGCTGGAAAATCAACGGGGAATCAGAAGAGAAAGAGTTGGGATATTTGATTTCCCTTGATACAGAGCAGGCAAGCATATTAGGGAGAGGGTATTCATTCGCTGGTTACAGAAGGGTTACTCTGGAGTCTTGGGGCCTGGGCGCTGCACATTACGTCAGAGCTCGGGCTACTTTCCCCATTGTCTCCCCCCTTGCGCGCAATTTTTTGGGGGAAGACGACATGGGAATCCGAGCGATAAGAAAACCGAAAACAGCGTGGCTGAATGCAAACAGGCGGCTAATTTGTCAAAAGGGGCAACAAGTAGTATGACAGGAG
Source organism: Amauroascus verrucosus (assembly GCA_001430935.1). Taxonomy (NCBI): domain Eukaryota; kingdom Fungi; phylum Ascomycota; class Eurotiomycetes; order Onygenales; family Onygenaceae; genus Amauroascus; species Amauroascus verrucosus. The sequence continues at coordinate 119,692 of LJPJ01000934.1, forward strand.
TTAGGTGATGTTGTTTCGTGGTGTTGTATATTTCTCTTTTTTTTTTGTTTTTCTTTTGTGTGTGTGTGTGTGTGTGTGTGTGTTGTTTGTTTGTGAACAGGATCACAGTGCTTCCTTGCGGAGTAGACTCGGGGGTTACTTGGTCTCACCATGCTGCCAGTAAGACCGCATGCATTATGAGGAAGAAGCGGTCAAATGACGGATTGGGTTTTGGTGGTGGTGGTGGTGGTAGTATCTAAGGGCAGGGAAGGACTTCTGGGGGAGGGATAGATAGACGCTCCCAGCAACCTGAGAGATGGAAGGCCAATAAGCCAGGCCAGACACAAGGATCAGCTGCAGAATATCTGCATTTTCACGTCGATTCCATTCCCTAAGCACGGCGCTAGTTGACACGGAGAGAAAAGGGGAGGAGGGGTTTTGGGCGCAAGAGCTACCTGTCATTTACCCCATGGGCCTTTTAAACTCTTGAGGCGAGTTTTTCTTTTTCTTTTCCCTTTCCCTTTTTCTCTTTCTTTCTTTTTTAATTTCATTTTCACTCTACCGCAGCTTTTGCTGCAAGCAGTATTAATATTAATTTTTGTTCAACATTGGTACGTAAATGGAGAGAATTGCCCCCAGCAAGGGCCTGTAGGAGCCGCTGAAGTCTTTTGAGCATGTAACTCAATTTTGTAGCTGCGGTTGGTTGCGCTGTGGATTCTTCCACTGGGAGAAGCAAAAGAAGAAGTCCGAATGAGTTTTTGGTGGGTTGCGCCATTGTGTGTGTGTGTGTGTGTGTGTGTGTGTCTTTTGTCTTTGCTTCTCCACTGCTGCAGTTGCTCTCCTGCTTTGCCCCTCCATTTGCTTCATTGCCAAAGAGTTAAATCTGCTAGTTTTTGTTGGGTTCGCTGTTGCTTCTCCGTCTGGATTATTACTCTGGTTTGCTGCAATTTTGTTTCTTTTTCTTTTCTTTTCACACTCTGCTCTCTCTCTCTCTCTCTGTTTTCCTCCCACCCCCACCCTAACCCTCCACATTCACTCCCATCTTCTGTGTTTTCCTTCCTTTTGTGCTACTCTCATTTTCACTTCTTTTGTGCTTTTCCATTCACTCCCATCTTCAGGTCTCAAGCCTGCAACATTCAACAGCTCCGTTGAAGGAAAGCAAGTAGTGAGGATTGTCTATCTACCTGACATCTTCAGCAAGGTTTTAGTCCAAGATTCTCAGGAGAAGCTTGGTCTTTTGCCCTTTTACTGAATATCTTTCTTAACCGAAGAACCATTTCTTCTTCCGCTTCAGAGCTGGCTTTTCTTCTGGAGTTGACAACCACAGAAAAGGTAAGGCTACTTTTGATTAAAGAGACACAAAAGCCCATATTAGGTAGTTTGGAACCGAAATCTTGTTTTCTTTTCTAACGAAAGACGCCTTTTCCCTTTTTTGATTCCTCTCAAGCACAAACCCCAACTATCACCACCAGCACCACCAGGAGCAGTCAATCACACTTCCCGTCAATTCCGTTGGCAGAGTTGCTCCTTTGCAGCGGAGCTTCTCCTCACCTCATTTACTCGTCCTGCACTTGGCTGTTGTTTATTGCGTGAATTCAACAGGATGATTGCTTGATCCCGCTTGTTGCGGCTGATTACCTCATATCTCTTTCCCCGCTGCTCCATCGGAAAATCCCACTCCCAAATCTCCCACAACCACAACCGCCTTCCTCTCGTCCCCTCAACCTCTCTCTCTCTCTCTCTCTCTCCTTTCTCCTCTATCCTCTATCCTCTATCCTCTCCGTATCGCTCCATCACCTTCGTCTTTCCATTTCTCCTTTCTACCTCCTCCGAGCTCACCAGGCCCCATAGCCTCATTGATTCCAGTTGTGTGGTTCTAGTTGGCCTCGGCATCGCTGACGTGAAACGGCCTTTTCTTGCCACCCAGAGTGGAATTAATCTGGGAAGTGAGTTACCGGAATCACCTTTGCCTGCATGCTTTTTTTCTACTCTTTGTTGATCACAGCATGCATGCACGCATCAATCGATTGCATGATCAGAACTTTGATTCCCTGCTCTACCAACTTGTCATCACCGTTGCTTTCTTTCTTTCTTTCTTTTCCTTTTACTTCACCATACCCCTCACTAAGGAAATGATCACCGTGGGAGAAAATGCAAGACTTGACTTGGAGTGGCAAAGCGTTATGCAGATACAAAAGCAGTCCCTCGTTTTAACCCCGCTGTGGTTCTAGACCTTCTGTTTCAATGAACTTCCTTTTTGCCACGCTTTCTGTTTGGAGACTACTTTGCTAACAAGACCCAAAAGGACCAAATCTCCTAGAACCCTCCTATCGCCCTTATTCTAGTCTTCTGTTGCTTAGTTTCGATACAAAGCTGGCCTAGCCTTTCTTCCACGATTTCTGCTTGCAGGCGAAGACGACAATATCAACAGCAACACTAACTACCGCAAAAACGTTCTTGACAGCACTGGCTTCTTTCTCCCTTTATACCACAACCTTGGAAATTGCAGCGAAAGAAAGGCTTGCCCTTTTGAATCGCAGTGGGGGACTTTTATCCGCCTTAGAAAGAGACCTTGTAATCGTCATAATCAATGCCATCCTTGGTGCAATCCTCATACACCTCCTCCCGCCCCGACCCTTCGTCGTCCAAGATGGCGCCTTCATCGGATACGGCCGCCAAGGAGTTGGTATGATGCCCTACCTTAGCTTGATTTCCTATTCACTCCGTTCCTAGACGCATTCTGCAGTAGGCTAACACTCTAATCTTCCAGGCCGAAAAATTTAGAGACTTGATCGATTCGACAACGTTTGAACAGATTCTAGAAATGGATGACGAGGATGAGAAGCGAGAGTTTAGTAAAGGCCTTGTCTATGGCTTTTTCGAGCAGGCCGAGACTACTTTCGACAAGATAGAAGATGCAATGTGAGTAGTTTATCATATGACGTCATTGTAGCACCTCGTGACACTACCCCCAAAAAAATTGGCCCGACCTACCTTTCGCCTGATTCTTTGTCGCATTCCTCGAATTTGCCTTGTGTTGTACTATTTACTAACCGAATTTACCCGTTTAGTAAGTCCCAGGACCTCAACGAAATATCTCAACTGGGTCATTTTTTGAAAGGCTCGTCTGCCACCCTTGGCCTCACCAAGGTTAAAGAGGCCTGTGAAAAGCTCCAACATTTCGGTGCCCAAAAAGATGAATCTGGTACTGTGGACGAACCCGATAAGGCAAAGTGTCTTTCCAAGATAAAGGAGACTCTCCACGAGGTGAAAGACGCTTACAATGAGGTGGCCAGAGTACTGAAAAATTTTTACAACGACACTATATGAATGTTGTCTGTTCCACCTCTTTTCTCAGCCCTATGTATTACCTTGCTTGGAGTTATACCTCAATGTTTCCTTCTTTATATGCATCTCATATTTTACGTCCATTCCCGCTTGTCTTCTCTGCCTGGGTCAGCATTCGCTTCATACACGATCTTGGCGAGTAAGTCCCGTGAAAGAAGGGAAATGAAAGCATCTGGGAGTTCCTTCAAACGGTCTGGGTCTTATTTTAATTTCTTTTCTTTCCGCCCCCCCTACGCATTTACTTGAAACCTTTGCAACGAACAGAATGGCGCCCCTTTTTCATCTGTTTGCTTTCGTCGATGATATATACACAGGAGACAAAAACGGAGAGAGCACGGGACTTTTATTTCTGGCGGATGGGGGAGAATGAAACCTTAGAAGAATGAATGAAATGACCATGATAATCCTTATACTTGTTTTGTTTGTTTTGTCTGGTTTTCTCCGTTTCTCTTCTTCCTTTTTTTTATTTATTTCCACTATTTTAACAAAAGTTACCGTTTTTGCATATTATCAATCTACTTGCTCAACCCGTTTGTCGGTCTTGCATCTGGTGTTTTGTTCTCAATTCCCCCCACCTTCCTGTTGGGTTCTATTATCCAAATTGTGGGATGACTTGGTTCAATTTTCTTTTGGTTTTTTCTTTTCAACTCAATTCATTCATGCATATTATCTGCTTTTGCCGTACATAGTTATCTGACTGACTGGGGCAAAAAAAAAAAAAATTGTTTTTCCCTTTTTTTTTTTTTTCTTCAAAGGAAAACTGAATATACCTATCCAATTTCATACTACAAATACATGCACACATTAAAGGGAAATGGGGAGATAAACAGAATAAAGGCTTCCAAAAGTCACAAATGAATATCCCCCCCTTTTGCTATTCCCTCATGTTGATCCCCCATCCCTTGTTTCTTGTCATGTCATATACATACATACCCAGGTGCCAAAAAAAAAAGAAAAGGAAAGGAAAAAAATCTATGAGTTACCGTAAACGCAAGAAGAGTGAATTTTTGTGCCCAAGAAGCCCCAGGCTAATTATCACAAAAGGAAGAGGGGAAAAAAAAAAGAGAAAAAAGACATGAGGAAGGTGTCTTCATGCTTTATCCTTTCTTAGACGAGCAAAATTGACGAAAGGGGGGAGAGGGAAACAAGACTATTTCCCCTTGGCTTCCAATGAAAAAATCCCATCCCAAAAGAGATTCACCTCCAGGACTTCATTCGTGAAAGCTCGGATCTAAATGTGCTACCCTGGTTTCGCTCAATATCACTAAATCCGTCGGCGTCCGGTCTTTCGGATGGGTTATCGGTGTACCTGTCTGGATCGTCCAAGTTGTCCATTCTAAACGACCGATCACGCGTTCTTCCACGACCTCCGAGCCTTTCAACTCTTGATTTGGCTCCGCCGTATCCTTTGCTTCGCCGGCCCATGATGCTGCCGAGGCCTATACGGCGATGTTTCCGCATCCCGATACACAATCCGCAGGCGATGAGGAAGACAACAACCAAGGCAATTGGCAAGCCGACCATGAGGCCTAATTTATTAGGCTTGGAGGGTGGAGGTGGGGGGTAGTGCTGGACTGGCTTCTTAATGACAGAGATTGTAGGACCGATTTTCTTGATACTGCTCTCGTCGGAGGCTAGGTTGTAGTTAGCGATGTAGAAGGTCAGGTTATTGCGCGATTTGTCCCGGAGCCAGGATTTGTCGATGTCGACGACGTAGAAACCGATTTTGTTGGGTTGTCGATCAGAGATGTAGGCCGGGGTGCCTTCATTTTCGGTGGAATTGACATAGTTAAGGCCGATGATGACGGTAGAATTGATTGCGAAAGCGTCAACGTTCCATGTTACTGGGATGTCAATCGGTTCAAGTTAGCTGTGAAAAAGGGGGGGGGTGGTGGTGGTGTCATGTAATGGGGGCTGGACTTACCCTGCAGCTTCTCTCCGGCGATAATTTCCTTCCCATTAGACGGATCGCAGAATGGATAGATTGGGCTGTCATCTTTGGCTCGACAAGGGTCCACGTCGCTGGTAGGCTCGGGAGCAGTATCGGCCTGCGTAGAGGTTGCTTCGGTGGTTTGGGCAGCAGACTCGGTGGTAGAGACGGTTGTCGCGGAGGTTATTAGAGCGGTCATCGAGGCATCATCAGTGGCTACGGCGGTTGGGACTTCGGTGGTAGCAGATACTAAATCGGCTGAAAGTAAAAAAGAAAGAAAGAAAACGGAGAGAATTAGCGAATTGGGATGCTGTTAGATTTTAAATCAAAGAGAGCTCTGGGACTCTCAAGGTATGTGCGTACATTGAATAGAATCTTGTCGTTTGCCGAAGGCTTCCCAAGGGTCGGCGGTGGCATGGCCGCTCATAGCGATGAGGGCGTAGCGAAGGGTAAACCGGGACCAGAGCATTGTTGCTCAATTGTTCCGCATGGGCATCCAGGCCCCCGTTACCAAGTGGTGGTGGTGGTGGTGGTGGTGAGAGAGAGGCTCTGCTGTTGATTGATTTTGATCCTCCAACCCAAGGAATTAACTAGTTGAGTATGTTCCGTACGATGGAATCAACAGCGTCCTCCGGATAAAAGCCAAAAGGAACCAAAAAAAAAAAAGAAAAAGAAAAAGAAGAAGAAAGAAAATAAAAAGGACGCTTGAAACAATTGGAAACAGAATGAAAATACGAAACAGCGCAAAAGAGACGCAGATAAGCGGAAACCGGGATTCTGTTGGATACAGGCAATTACGGCGTACGCTCCCAAAAGGGGAATGGGCGAGCGCCAGTTGGGAGGAGGATGCGGGGTTGTGATTGGTCAATTGTGGGGTGTGAGTGGTAAAAGTACGCAATACGCTCTCTTACGGTGTCAATTCACGCAGAGAGAATTACAGTACAGCATACACAGCTCACGACTTCCCAGGGAGCCTGGTGAGGTAAGCACCTCCTCGAGGACAAGAACGTGCTCGTCGTGCTCTATCTCTTGCTGCTTTGATGCACTGAGCTGAAAGATGAGTGATCAAGACACCTGGCAACAGCGGGTGCTTACTACCTCTGAATTCGGGTGGTTGGTTTACTGGAGTTGGAGGTTGTAGTCTCATAGAAGCTATTGCAAAATAAACAGGGCAGTAAATCCCATGTGTCCCAGGTGTATGTATGTACAGAGCTTTCTGGGATGAATGGAGCCGTTGGCGCCAGGGTAATTGAGATGTGATCACTGTCGGACGGAGCGTGAGGTATGTAGAGGGCTTTTGGGAGGATTGAATATTGATAACTAGTTAAGAGACTGACTGACTCGGGCTTGCTGGGACTGAACTAAACTGAACTGAACTGAATTAAGTTCTTAGGGTGAAGGCCGGGTGGTTCTTCTCCAGCAGGTTCCAGGGAAACAACAAAGTCAGTCTCCTTGTCTTCTTTTTCCCCTGTTGGCATTCACATATAAATAATTAGATCGTTACAAGTTAATTGATTATCTATCTGCGGAGTACCAGGCTGTCTGTACATTCACTTCCCAACTAACTAGCTTCGGAACTGCGCCCAAGAAAGCAGAGCTGCTATTGTTCCTCATTGGTTCTTCGACATCCCCAATGTGAGAGGCCAGCCCTGCCTTTTTCTTTTTCTTTTTTTTTTCCGTTTCTTTCTCTCTCTATCTCTCAGGGCAAAGGAGAAAATGGAAGGATAAATCAATCACTAAGTAAAAAGACAAAGAGATTAAAAAAATAAAAAAATAAAAATAAAAATAAAAAAAAATCAAGGGCCAAGAGAGCCTGAACAACGCATCGAACCACACCCGTCAAACACTCGGGCTCCCTCATCTGTATTTTGTCGCTAAACGGGGGTTTCTCTTCTTCTGCTCCCCTTCGACTCTCCAGCCACCCCAAAAAAAAGGACTTTTCCTGCAACTGTATCACCTGCCTTCCGACTCCCTTCAACTCCCCTTCTTGCCCTGCCTGCTCTCCCCGCCAAAACCTACAAGCCACCTCCCTCCTCCATCTCTCCACCATCACCGCCGCCCTTTTTTCTCTCCTCTCCCTTCTTCTCTACAAGGCTGTCCTGGTCCGAATACCCATTTAACTCAACTACAATCGTCGTCGTCGTCGTTGTCGTGGTGGTGGTGGTGGTGGCTGGGCTGGGCTGGCGGCCAACGAGCCACCCGACTAGTTAGTTATCCAAAGTTGAAAAACAACCCTGGCTGGTGCTGCCTCGAGGAACAAACCACAACAAAGCAAACAAGCCAACATCAACAATCTGAATTGTGAGCATTGTCTCTCTCTCTCTCTCTCTCTCTCTTTGTCTTTACTCCTTACCAACCACCCTGACTTCTTGTCACCACCTTAAAATAGCAGCATCTCCATCGCGTGGATACTCTTCCGCTAGCTGACCTCCTTCAAGGCTTCTGGAAAAAACTCTCGACCCCCAGAGCTTCATTCCAGACCACTTCCCAGCAGGTAATATATAGCTGTATCACACGTAATCCAGATTATCAGCTTCCAGTCGAATCCTGCAAGTTCTTTCGCTTATTCCAATCACCCTCGACATCCATTCACACGAAAGCCAGAATCTCCTGCCTGTTTTTGTTCTCTTTTTTCTTTTTTCTTTTTGTTTTCTTTGGCTTACCCCTTTTCTTGCATTCCCGATTTTCCCCCCCCCCCCTCCTTTCTCAATTCACCGAGTATGATATTGGCCGGATAAGCGTCCTAGCAAGATGGGTGTTGACACCCGGAAACCAATTCTCCCAGCACCTACAGATTCTACCTTCCTCGACACAACCGGTGGCAGCGGCACGGGCACGGGCACCGGTACCGACATCGCCACAGATATCTCCCGGAGAACCGATAAGACATCCTACTCAATCCCCGACGACGGAAGTCCAATCACCATATCCACTCGCCGCAAATCCCAGCCTTGTGATCGTGACGAAAACAAGGTGTCGCGTTCCGGACACAACTCCCACACCTCCCTGCTAATAGAATACTTTGAAGGGGGAAAGAAAGCCAGTGGTGTCAATCCCCGACCCAGCGTTCGTGTCAGAGTAACTCCATCTTCCTCTCGCAGGAACAAAGACCGAGACGACCACGTCCACATCACTGAATCTTCCTCTGGCCGCAAACCATCATATACCAGGCGCATCTCGATAGGGAGCCCCAGCCAGACAAAGGAGTTGACCGAGGCCGGCCCAGACGATACCTCAGCCACATCTGCCGATGAGACCCCAACTGCTCGTCGACCACCTGTAGAAATCGAATTTGTGGACCAGAATAGCGCAGTGTCCTCACGGTACATACAACCTACGTCTGAGATTTCTTCTATGCCCCCTGAGAGTGCATTTGGAAGTACAATGGGCATGTCGGAAACCCAGCGCCGCAGACGTCACAGTTTTAGTGACGAGGAGGAAGAAGAGCTGGGGCAAGATAGCAACCTCCTCAAAACGCCCTCTCGGAGAAGGAGCCGCAGCTTGAGCCGGGAGAGAATTGCACAAAAGGCTGCCGAAAAACTGAGCAGCGCGCCGAGAGACCACCTTCCGCGGCCGAAACAGCGGCAAAGCTTGAGACCCCGGAGTAAAGATATGGGAAATACTGGATTTGATTCGGGTACAAGGTTTGATTCCGATATGAAGAATCCCAAGAAGCGATCCGGGAAGCCGCGCGAGAAAGATGTGATCAGCCCAGAGTCTAGTCTTCTCAGTAACTCTGCGGTTTCGCACAACAAGGGCGGGGACCAATACTCTTTCCGATCAGGGACTTCTCATTCATCTCTCAATAACCCAAAACTCCTGGAAACCGTGGAAGACGCGATTCGTCGGCTCATTCTTCCGGAATTGAAAGAGCTCAAGAAGGACCAAAAAGTGCAATCCAATCGTGCAAAATTTGAACATGATACAAGCTCATCTCGCGCCTCGGGTAGTGTTGCTTCCAAAGCGGAGTTAACCAGACGACTATCAAAGCACTCTAGTGCTCCTGATGTTAGCAATCCACAGATGTCGGTCACTAGCGACAAGCCGCAGAGCCCACTCAGCCCGTCTAACCAATATACTAGCAGAAGAGAGCGGAGGCGGAAAAAGCAGCAGTCCTCGCCGCCCCGCGAACAGAGAACCTCAAAAACACCTGGTTTTCTAGCCCCAGAAGAGCCAGGAATATACCGGAAGAAGAGCAAAGGCCTCCGTGATGCCGAAGCCGCAAAGATAGTTGGGACTGCCCTAACCGCGGCCGCATTGAAACACCATAATTCTACCTCAAGCCTTGGCAGCAACCGGGAACAAACACCAGGGCGGAGAGGGAGCGGAGCGATCAATGAAACTGAACTTATCTTTGAGAGCCACGACGTGGCCCCTATGCCGCATTTACGGAGTGAATTGGAATCGCAAGTAACGAGACAATCTATCCTGTCGCAACAATCTGATAACACTGCTGGTCCGCTGCACAAAGAAGTTACTCGGGGCTCCCCTCGAGAGGTTGGATCACCGCTAGATAGGGACCTCAATCTCACGCCATGCGCTTCCAAACAGAGTCTCAAATCCTCCCGAAGTAATTTTTCCAACCCCCCTCTCAGTATTGACCAAATTGAGGAAGAACCGATACACGAGCGAGATACTTCTCAGAGTTCGAACATCCCCGACATCGAAATCGATACTGGGCACGGGTACGGGTATGGGTACGGGTACGAAACGGATGGTGGCCATCACGTATTCTTACAGCGACGTGCCCTTAGCCCAATCCAAAGCGTAGCAAGTTACCAAGAGGAGCAAGGCGGGAACGAGGAAAAGGAAGAAGGTGAACAACAGATTCCCTTATCCCATGATGATCGATTCTCAATTGATTCACTCTCTTCCGCGCCAAGCACAGATTTAGCTAGGTCAACGCGGAATACAGATCATAGCAGCGAAAGACGGAGAGCGCTGAGCGACCATCCCAATGAATCTGGTGTAGAGCTAGGATATGGAGACTCGCCCAGACCTTCGCGGAGCGATAATTGGGAAGAAAGCCAGCCCGAACAATATGACGAGGACCATCGAAGTCTAGCCGAGGACACTGAGCTCGGAAGCGCTGACCCAAAACGAATGACTATGTATACAGACGAGAATTTTGATGACCCTACAGATCCTGGTCACCAAGTTACAAGAGGTGTTGCTGCCAATGCCGAGTTTATACATACGCCTATTGGCGTGGAATCAGCCGTTGCGTCTCTGCTGGATCCATCCGTCGTGGATGGAGGGTCGGCTCACTCTCCCATTACTGATTCATACAGCCGGCCTCGAAGTTGGGGCTCTGCTGGCTCAGTAAGAGAGTTAACGCAAGATGTCACCGTGAGTAGAAAAGGCAGCCCGCTCAAGAAGCAATTGGATGTTTCGTCCGGGCATGCAGAAACCTCATTCCAGAAACGTATGGGAGTCAGCTCACCCCCTCAGAGCGTCACAAACTCCACGGATGAAGACGACAAACCCCATATGGGTGCCACTGGCCTCCCCACCGCTGGGAGTCCCATTCCTGAGATTGGCCATATCCCAGATTCGGAAGAATCAGAAATCAATACGAACCCGTCCATTATCCAAGGTCCTATCGGTGGCGTACCGCATGATAGCCGTGGCCATTGGCCTTTCGGTCCTAGCCCCCCAGGAGTTCAAATGGCGGACCCGCACCAGTACAATGGCACGCTCGAGCCGAGCCCTATGCTTGTGGACAGATCTGGCCCTGCAGGACTGGGTGTTATCAACGATGGGAATGCTCCTCTTGACGAACCCTATTACCATGATCAAGATTCGTACCCCAATGACCGTGTCGACGTAATTTCCCCAGGGGGAGGCAAAGATGAGGGTTATATCTCTGGAGCGAACCATCGATCTGCTAGCACTGTCACCCCGGAACCAAAAGGAAAAGGCTTGGGGGCCTTGGAGGACATTCCGTTTAGTAGCCCATTGGAAGATGAGGATCCCTTCACGCACAAAAGACACCTTAGTGGATATTCTCATGGCATCGCGTCTCCTCTGTACGATAGTGTTACAGGACGTGGAATTGATAGAATCCAGTCGAAGGACATAGTTGCTCTTATGGACCATGTTCGTCACCCTTGCTCCTCTCATTCATTAGTCTTTGCACTTCTTTTTTTTTTTTTTTGTATCTCTTTTTCTTCCCGTTGTGAATTGTCTCTATTTGATGTGATACTAATCATGGTTTCTAGTTGACTGTTCGCGATGCTCAAAGAAATGCCCGAGATACGGAGATACTTGTCACTCTCGTTCGAAGTGCGGCAGAAATGCGCAACTCATTTGAAAGTATGAAGAAATTCATTGCCACACAAGATGAGAAATTGTTAGATACAACTGAGAAACACCACGGCCAGACTCAGCGGCTGCTCAGCGGACCTCGACCTCAACCACCGAGCGTTTCACGGACTCCCCGGCGCATGTCAGAAGACGATGAAGATACGCCCACGAAGAAGAAGAATGTGTTTAAACGAGCATTGAAAGGGCTTAGTTTGAAGAGCTCGAACGACTTGACTCATATCGAGGATATGCTTGTTCATCTGCTCGCTGAAGTAGAAGCTCTACGGGCTGGGCAGGAAACCCAACTTCGGGGAAACGTGCTGACGGAAACTCGAAACTCGATGGATAATCCGCGTGGATCTTTTGACGGGTTGGGCTCTCAAGGTCAGCCAGCAAATGGGTCGATCCATCAATCAGGACGACTTTCTAACTCGCCTCACTCCGCTGGGGACCTGAAAAATTTGTCCGCTCAGCGCGAGGCTGAACGTCGCATTAGTCCTGTCATGGAGGATAATGAGGAGCCACTAACGCCTCAGGAAGAAGAGATACTCGATCCTCAGATGAGTACAGATGCTCATCTCATCGGGCGCCACAAACGAGGAGATTCAGTTCCGATAACGACGCCTGAGCGAGCTGCCGTTGCAAGCGGAGCCTTGAGCCATGAGACCACACCGAGAATGTCGACGGATAAATCTCGAAAGCACAAGTCCAGCAGTTCCTCCTTTATCCCGAGAGTTTCTCGTTGGTCAAAAACGACTGCTTCGTCGATGGGCGAGAATATTAAAAATAGCTTCCAGCTAGGTCGGAAGGAACGTCCATATTCAGAAATGTCGCGTTCCGGTTCTGACTTGAACCTAGCCGGGTATGCCACGAATGATTACTATGACCATCGGGGCGATGACCGACTTCGCTCAAACACTAGTATAGACCAGGAAAATAGGCAGGAGAACCGACCGCCATCTCCATTAGTTCCGTCGCAAGTATCAGAACATCCAAAATATCGCGCTCATAGGGATAGTTTGAACCTTCAACATCCACAACCACGCCCAGGTGCCCGATATCAAACTCATCTTGAATCGCAGGCTCAAACTTATACACATATGGAGTCGCCCGCTACTGAGCCATGGGCATCAACCCATAGTCTGGGAGGTGGCTACCAGCACCACGGTCAACCTAATGCTGGCCGCAGATCGCCCCTTTCTGATGGAGGGTATTCTGCTACTTCATCCGTCACCAGTAGACACAATGGCCCTCCACGGCCATCAAAGATTAAGGATGAGGGCCCCCTTGTTCCACAACGACCGCCCAGTATAAAAGATGGAGTTCAATCGAGTTATGCCGACAGAGTCGCGCTGAGAGAGAGTGCTAATTTGGGGAGTCCAGACGCGGTATGTCCTTAGATTCTTTTCTTGCTTTTTTTTCTCGCACTTTTGTTGGTTGTCAAAAACTGATTTTGCTTCGCCGTTTCAGAAACTTGGATCGCCCAAGAGTTCTCCTGGCCGCACTGGACCTCAACGAAGGCCTACTGGTCCTCGCCCGAATCCCAGTTCAGGAAAGTATAGTAATGCACAGGGCGGATATGCAAACGTGAAAAGACACCAGTACCGCGGCAGCCCGAATCAAATCGATGACGAGGATGACCAGTATTGAATTGTTGTTGCTCGTCCTTTTTCCGCTTCTACAAACATATTTGCTCTCGGTTTCGCCTTTGCTCATATTCTGATCCTATTTTCTCGTAATGTTCAGCGATGTATTCTCGCATGAGACTGATATTATGAGGAGGCGAAGGAGATACATCCCATCCGAGGGCTTCGCTTGCCGATTCTAAAGTTATTATTTCTTTTGACTTTTCATGACTATGATCGTGTGTATCTCTTTTTTGCGTGATGTGGTAATACGACTGATGACTTGTTTCTTTGATTTCCCTCTTTTTTTTTGTGGTAGCTCAGCGCTTGATGATGAAGCTTCTGGATTTGTTGAACCCCCCTGTGTGATGTTGCCCTGGGGGTTTTCCATGTTCATTCTGGGTTTCCCTTCTCGTTTTCCCCCCCGGCGTGTGAAATATTTGAATAATGTGCAAAAATGTATTTCAATTCTACTTAAGTTTTTGATTATTATCTCTTTTTACTGACTGGTTTAGAAATAATAGACTTCTTCCACTTTTATATGTTTTGAACAAAGTCTTCCGAGTTGTTGAGCATGTGTCTTGGCAACCGGTTCTCTCTCAGAAGTGACTGGACCTTCTTGCCCCTGTAGTTCAGTTCTCCTCCATCATCATCATCATCATCATCACCACCACCACCACCACCATCACCCTCATCTGCCGTCCCTCGTATTGAGTGATGACCGTACCCCGTCATAGAGCAGGAGCACATCATCTTCTCCGACAATCTCCCTTTTTTCTTCCCCGCCAATATAATCACATTTTCCACCGCCGAGTATCGCCATCAATTCCCACCCCGCAGAGGGCTTTAAGGAACATGTCGTCTGCTACTGCTACCGCTACCGCTACTGCAGCCTCGCAGGCTGTGCAGTTGGAGCCAGAACAGCAGCAAGCAAGAAATGGAATTAAAGTGCGGCGTACGTTTGCACCGTTGAATCCCGAGCAGAAACATGCTGGTGAAGGTGCGGAGATGCCGGTTTTGAAGGGAGTGGTGTTCGATGTCGATGGGACGCTGTGGTGTGTTTTCTTCTTTCCTTTTTTTTTCTTCTGTACTCGTGTGACTGATTTGTTCTTCTATTGCTGGGCCCCTACTACTACTACTACTACTACTACTACTACTACTACTAAATCATGTTTCTGGGGAATCGTTTGCATTATCACCCATGTTTTGCCTACATCAAGCTAACCCCGACATTCTAGCCTTCCACAATACTACATGTTTCAGGAGATGCGGTAGGTTGCTACTTGATCCATCCCATCTGGTAAAAAAAGGCGGATCAGTCAAGTAACACCTACTCTCCTTTTTCCTCGTAGATCTGTCCTGGGTATCGATAAGTCCGTGGACATCATCACCCATATTCGCAGTCTTCCTACCCTGGAGGAGCGAACAGCTGCCGCCGCCCAGATCCAAGGCATCGAACGTGCTGCAATGGTAAAGCAAAAGCCCCAGCCGGGACTCGTCCAACTTATGGATTACCTTCACTCAAGAGGCATGAAGCGGGCACTATGCACTCGAAATTTTGAGTATGTTCGTCCCATCTTTCTGATTTTGTAACTCCGACTCATATATAGGCCCGCTCATGACAAACGCTAACTACTTATTTTAAAAGGGCGCCAGTAACTCATCTTTTGACAACACATTTGCCAACTCACGAGTTTGCTCCAATAGTAACTCGGGATACTCCCGACTTAATGCCAAAGCCGGACCCGGCTGGGATTCTGCACATAGCAAAAGAATGGGAACTGGAGAATGGCGCAAAAAGTCTAATCATGGTGAGTTTCTCACAACCAATCTGGATTTCATTTCCGCGTCATCATCTTTCCCGTAGAGAAAAAGGAGAAATCAGGAACTTAACGTATCCAATTTTAGGTCGGGGACAGCATAGATGACATGACTGCAGGCTACAAAGCCGGAGCTGCCACAGTCCTCTTGCTCAACGAACGTAATCAAGCGTTGAGAGAACATGATCACACGGATCTATGTATAGAACGGCTGGATGAGCTGATTGATATTTTGGAAAGTGGCTTTGTGTCCCCGAGGTAAGAATCCTGACGCGCGAATTAGAGATTAAGCTGCAACTTCTCTGGGATCTGCATGGTAGACAATGTAGATACTGAGTAATAGACCTATTTATCCGGCAAAGAATTTGGTTGCACGGACTTAGTACTTGTTCAGTTGCTCGTCTTTGTTTCTTTTTTGATATTGCCACTAATGGGCTAGGTTACGCATGCCGCATCATTTGCTAGTAAGTTCCCTTTCTATCCGTAGATTAGATCTTCAAGACCCGCGACAAGCTTCCTAATTGATCCTACATGGTCTTCAGACCTTGAACGCGCCAGATGGTTCGACTTAAAATTTTATCATCATTATTATTTTCAGAGCCTATGTTTGTCCCATGCCCGTTTCGCGGCGCTGGGCATTGGCCGATAGACATCCCTATTTTCGGAAGACTTGGCGTTTCTCCCGCCACGGCCTAAAGGGGGACCACCTCTTTTGCTTTTGTTGTCAGCCCTGGGGGGTCGTGGCGGAAGTGGTATCCCACGCCCACGGGGCGGGGATTTGGGCAGTGTGTGTCGACTAGAGCCGCCGCCTCTCTGCCGTGGAGGGTACGGACTAGGTGATAAAGAGCGTTGACGAGTATTACGGCCAGTGAATTGCTCTCGATCGCGATATTCGCGTCCATGATCGTGAGGCACGCACCTACCACTACGATTTTCATTCTGACGGCCATCACCTAGGTTTCGCCCACGGCCTATCCCACCACCAAATCGAATATGTGCACGGGCCGGCTGCTTGTTAAGCGGCTTCCAGCGGGAAGATCCAGTAAAATCGTCATTTTCTTCATCCGATTCAGCATATTCGTTGGCTCGTCCTTTGATTCGCAAACCTGTGAGATGTTCATCTCTATTTGTTTTCTGAGTGTTGACGGGAAGCAGGTTGCCAGCAAGGTTGGCGATCAACGAGGAATCAACGGATTTTAGGCTCCAGGACGAGGAGTTCATTGGATATGGCCGGAGCGGACAGTCACCTAAAAGGTGTTGGTTGTTTGTGCAGAAACTGCAGCATATGGAGATAAAGATTTGACTAAGGTTTAAGTCGCGTTTTGGCAACTTCCATAACAGGTCACATTCACTCTCGATATGTTGGCTAGAACCACAAAAATCACATGGAACTTCGGAAGCTAATCCTTTGAGTAGGGAAGGACAGTCTGGTTCATCATGGCCCCGTTCCCTGCACCTCTGGCACCGTCTCCAAGAGGGACAGAATCTCCCCTCGTGGTCACCCCAAGCGCCACAATGCTCGCACTGTTGTCAAAGTTAACTTCTTAGATAGTTCAGAATTTTCCAAACATCGAATGGAAAGGTGTGACGGAAAAAAAAAGAGGGAAGTGTCGCAAGGGGTAAATGGAGTTCTCACTTCTTTACTCGGGCAAACTTGCGAAAGATGGCCTTCCGCCAAACAATCTGTGCATCTGATAGGGAGGTTGAGATCAATATCATTAGGTTCTGCGTTATAATAGATGTATTTTATTTGCAAGTCTCGGTCCTCACGGGAAAGATCGGCTAGGACGCGTGGCGGGGAGGGATATCTCGACTGAAGAAGCTCGAAAGCTACAATTTTGGCTGAATTCTTTTGATCTCTAGAGACTCTATCTCCAAGAGATACTGGTTGCTGTTGTTCAGTATCGCCTTTTGCCTTGGGCTCTTGCTTTTCGGTTTCACAGGTCCCATTTGGGTCAGGATTAATGGTCCCCGGTCCAGTGGTAGTTTGTCCTTGCATTATATCTTCAAATTGATTGGGAGCGCTCAGATTAAGCATGATAGAATTATCGGCATCCGCGTCACTCTCAAGATCCGAATCTTCAGACTGTAGAGCGACGTTGGCGCTTGCATTTAGTAGTCTCTCCTGGTCACCATGTGCGCCGGCATTTCCTTCCGATCTACCATGGCTATCGCCATCTGAGGCAGAGGCGCTTCGGCTACGCCAATACTTCCCGTTGACGGCATCAAATGAGGCAGGTACGGGCGTTGATGTACTTCCTGGGCCGCGAAGGCTTGTTCTGATTATGCCACCACCGGCCTTGTTCCAATTCACGGCTGGCTGCATCTTTGATTTGGACTGGAACTCGGCCGAGTTTGACTCAAGGTCTGACGGCGAGTCACCGCTTGCGCTGTCCTCTGGGGATCGATCAGAGCTGGAATCTCCGTCAACAGGGAGCGAAGCATTTGTAAAAGTGGCACCTCGCGGGACGAAATCCTGAGCGTCTTGACGTCCGGCTCTTCGGTTCCTCAGTGAGCGACGCCCTCTTCCGGCTTGTGACGGTTGCTTAGTTGCGCGGTTATTTTTCTGCTTGTTTCGAGGACCGACGGCGGCGGTACGCGAGTCGTCAGCGCTATCATCTCCCTGGACGCCGCCAGGCATGACAGGACACTGACGGGGTAAGCAATGTGAGAGTCTGTAGTCTAGGGGGAAGTGAGAACGACAAAGCAGCTACTAGAGCGTAAGAATTGCCATTGACTGGCAGGGAAAGTTGTGTGGTTTTGGTCTCTTGCTGCTGCTTCTTTTTCTTCTTTTTCTTCTTGACGTCGGTTGATGTGCTTTTGGCCAAGAGGGAAAACACGTGCTGTGATTACTCAGCATGCAGGGCACCAGTCCCAATAAGGACTAGCGCCCCCATGTCTCTTTTTGGCGTTGCAAAGATGACGAACTGCCGGCTCGACTGAATTGCTTTTCTTCAGCTGCTTCTGATGCTCCTTGAACGCTCTGCTGCTTGCTGCTGAATGCCGTGTTGTTCGAGTCCTTCGATTGTGGCCCGAATTCCCATCTCCCCGTTTGTTTACTTCTCTACGCCACGTCTCTCCCTCTGGCCTTTTTTTCCTTTTCAAATCTCCATATTAACTACTTAACTGAAAGGATGTCCTTTGGCCCTTTTGTCAAACTGCTGTCTATATAATAGCTCTCTGGAGAACTGAACAACTTATACGCTGTCTATAAATAATTCCCCATACCTAGAACCCTGTCTCTGCGCTTAAATCCTGCCTCCCTGTCTCCATCCCACCTGTCTTCACTCCCTTGGCTTCTGCTCTCATCCCAAAACCACCAAACTCGCGGTTCGGCCACTTTTATCTATCTACTCGCCGCAGCAATTCAGACTCTTTCCGACTCCGCACCAAAGCCAGCAGTGCTGCGCTAATTTCTTTCTTCATTTCTATCTCTCCTTCGCTCAAATCTGCAATTCACCCTTTCTTCACCCCTGGTCCTTTTTCCTGAAAAGGGACGCCGCAATACCGCCAAACTGTCTCCCCTTCTAGTTCCCCGAACCTCCGCCCTCACGGCCGAACTCGATCCCGGTCAGCTTCATCGCTCGAATTTCCTATCTCCGGACGAAGGCATGTCTCAGACCCGGGCCGGCCGCAGACGGCGATCCAGCAGCATCATCTACCAAGAACCCCAGGAATCCATCGAGCATACAAGCGACCAGGCTGCCTTACCGAACTTGAATGCTAACTGGGTAAATGCGAAGGGTAAGCAAGGCTTCCGAAACATGGAGACTACCACCTCCGCTGCATCTTTCGATATACATATAATATGTTTCTATTTATCTCACCCATTGTCATACCTCGTGCTAACCCATGCAATTACCTCCTTAGGTGCCTGGACCATCCACTTCGTCCTCATCATTGCCCTCAAGATCTTCTACGATATCATCCCTGGCGTTTCGCAGGAGACTTCATGGACTCTAACGAATATTTCCTATATGTTTGGCTCTTTCATCATGTTCCATTGGGTTCGCGGCGTGCCCTTCGAGTTCAACGCCGGAGCTTACGATAACCTCAACATGTGGGAGCAAATCGACAATGGAGACCAATACACTCCCGCTAAAAAGTTCCTCCTCAGCGTTCCAATCATCCTATTCTTGCTCAGCACCCATTACACACATTACGACCTCACTTATTTCATAATCAACTTCTTGGCAGTCCTGGGCGTCGTAATCCCGAAGCTCCCGATTGTAAGTTGTCTCTATATTTCTCTGTTTCTCACCGCCTCACTACTTTTATAAAAGGACATTCCCTTTCATACTCTCCATTCACTAGATCCTAGGCTAACGTGCCCAACTAATGCAGTCTCACCGTATGCGTATCGGTTGGTTCCCCGATGAAGATGATGATTCGTAGTTTATTTAAGGAGCGAAGTGTAATAGCATATTTCATTTTCATTGGGAATTTCCCCTAGTACCACTTGCTCAACGCCCTTTTCTTTTTCCTTACTTTTCTTTTGTGTCTGTAGCGAAGTGTTTTCGCACTACTAAGTCTCACGCCGCTCTCTGCCGATTTCTTTTACTAGAATTATCGAGATAGAAAAAAGTGAGCTTGAAGTTAGTTAATATTCTGCTCTAAGGACCGGTCCGTATACCAAGCATTCAGCCGGTGGCACTTTATCTAGTTTGTACTGAATATGCCGGCATGTTCACGGCTTGGTTGATCGCCCAGATCACCCTGCCTGGGGCTCTTGTGGAACAATCTTTTCAACCACATACGTTAGCCGCTCTCCACTCTCAATCAACCACGTCCAACCAAATTCCTCGACTCTCAGTTTACTCTGCCCTTTCTTCGTGTCTGTTTGGGATTTTTCTGCCCTAGCTATGATGCCCTGGTCCACCGCTTCCTTCAAGGACGGCCTCGCGTGCAATAATCCGTTGGCCGCGAGCAAACGAAGTGCAGACTCAAGTAGGATTGATACTCTGGCGTTATCGACCACATCAGATGTATTTGCGGCATACGGCAGAAAATCTAATTCCAATTTATCTTGGCTGAGGTACGCTTCGTCGTTGACGGGTTTTATGGTTTCTTGGAGGCGTTCGAGAAGTCTTTCGCAAAGAGTCGTTTGAGCGTCGGCGGGCAGTTGGAGGAGGACAGATGGTGAGACAAAGAGCTGGAATATGGGTAGGGGTAGATGGCGTATGGAGTAAACGTAAAGATGGTATAAGTCATCGATATGCATGAATTGTTTTGGGATTGCAGCTGACATTGCGGACAAGATTGCGAGAAGACGCTGGCGAAGAGCGAGTGACTCCAAGTCGCCTAGGAGGGCCAGGCTATCAGAACGGGCCTTATTTAACAACTCGTAGTTTTTGTCGACGTCTGTATGCCCAGAAGCGTTGGCTTTTGTTCTCTTCTGTCTCTTCGGACGAGTAGGTAGTATTTCTTTGAATTCACTCTGAGCCAGATCGCTGCCTTCGTCATCATCCCATTCCAAATAATCACCATATATTTCTTCGTCAATATTCACGTTGATATCACGTTTCTTGACATTCTCTTCATCCCTTTTGAGCTCCTGCAGCTCATGATGAAAAATCTCTCGAAACTCGTTTGTTGCTCCAGGAGTTCCATCCGCAAATATCGCGCGCATCATCCTCCTTTCCCGGCTCGAAACTCCAGATGTTGTTTTAAAGTATTTATATATCAAGCTGCCACTTAGTATCGCATCACGATCAACCCTAGCGCCCTTACTATCGCCATCCTCCAAGTCCTCCACCTGCCGTAGTCTTTCCTTCCAGTCACTCTCGAGAGCCTCGCAGAGAAACTCCAAAAGTAATTTCCATCTCGGCCACCGATTCGGATGCAAGACCGCACAGTTAAAGGCCCATCCAACAATATGCCAAAAGTCTTCTGCTCGTGACCACAACGATCCAGCGTGCGCCAATTCAAAATTCAACGTCCCCGTATCAGTACTTTCATCACGCAAATCATCAATCAGCCGCGTCGCTCCAGACCGCGACTTGGTAAAATGCGTAAAAGTAAACGCCGAATCGAAATCCGCCGTTATCGGACCAACCAATGAGCCTGTCAATCTGAGCAATTGCAACGCTATATTCGGAGCTTGCCGACTCTCTTCAGTTTTCGCCCGGATCGTTGTAGATGGATGCACCATGAACGTCGCTGCGAGACCAAGGAATTCAGGAGGCGGTGCAAAAACCGGATTAGATGCTATAGTTTCAGAAGAAAGAAGGCTCACGAGAAGGTTAAGGCCCTGGCAATCTAGATACGATGGCTTCATATGTTAGCCCACCCAGTGAATTTCAGGAGAGAAGGCGGAGGTGGCCACAAACACAACTGTTCTTCAAAGTAAATGCCACAATGTTGGCGCAATTCAAATGGAAATTGCCTTGCAGGTCGGTATTTAGCCCGAGAGGGCCCCGTATTAGTGCCCATGACAGGCAGCTCAAAGGGACACTGATCGTGGTTTGCTCCCGGTCAGTCAAATAGCGCGGTTGACGCGGCTGTTCCACCAATTAACTAGTTAACTTAGAATAGGCTGATGTCATACACGGAACTTTGAAGCTCTAAAAGTTATAAACCCCACATGGAGTAGATAGTAGTATATAAATCAAGGGTTTCCATTTTCATCGTGTCATACTCCTTCGGCATTTCCCATACATTTCTGTATTGAGTGTTTTTCTTTTATCTTAAATAACCACGCTATATTTTTACTGTTTGTGTTTATAAAACGCGTTGTTTGTGTTCTTCCTCCTTCTTCCTCTTCAGTCTAAGAAACACTATTTCCAACTCTTCTCACTTTTCCTATTTCTCTCACACTCTTGCTGGTTTATCCGTTCACATTTCTGTCCGCTACTTTAATTAAGTATTTATCCCAGTCATATAGTTGTTTTAAGGCAGTTCCTTATCCTTTTTCTTGTTACAATACGTCCCAATTTCCCATACATCATGATATTCAAGCAGACTCTCTTGTCATTATCCCGACCTGCTTTCGCCCAAACAAACCCTTTGCGCCTATCCAAGCCTTTCTGTCCTTCCAGAAATTTGTTTTCTAGATCTTCTCATACTAGGAGTGCGACATTCCATGGATCACGACGAGGTACTCAATCCCCAGTCCGTGTGCAATCAGCGAACAGGGGCGGCAATGATGAAACGCATCTCAATGATGCACAAGTTCAAGATTTATTTTCTGGAATTTACCCTGGTGATATCCCTGAAGAGAGTATTCATTTAAAGACTTCCTTTAGAGAATATCGCCGGCTCAGTGACGCATTTGAAAACAGTAGTGATAGGTTGGTTCACCCTTTTGATCCGAATTTGAATGGCATTGCCACTAATCAAGTGCCACCATTGGGTGTTAGACAAATGAGGAGAAAAGTTACTGTAACTTTTGATGCGCGTTTCTCCTCCACATCAATCCGCTTTCGGGCTTCTCCTTTGCATGACACTGTCGCTCAATTTACCTGGCAAAGCATTCACAGCCATCTAATGCAAGAGGGTAAACCAGACTCTTTTGGATTCTCCACGGATTCACAAGAAATTCTCCTAGATAATGAAAGGCATGCTTGTATGCTCGCTGCAGACCTCGCGATGTTCAGCGCGGATACCTTGAAACCCATCCTCATTCAGGAGGTGGGTTTTGTTGAGCCTTATGAGAGGCTTGTCAAGTCAATAATAGGTTGGTTCCAACTTGCACCAAGTGTTGAGGTTGCAATACCAGTCAAGCTTAACGAGAAACCGTTCTACAAACCTCCTGATTTAAGCAAGGCTGATATTGGAGACAATTTCCGATTTGCTCAATTGGAAGATATTTGTTACCAGCAACCAAATGACCCCTTAAGCCCAATCTTAATTTTTGGTCATAGGTGGCTTGGGGAAATATCCGCATTTGCAGAAGTCTGGGTTCGCGATTCAGAGACAAAGCAACCAATTAGAAAAGGGGAGAGGATTGTGAGTTAAGTCCCAATGTTTAGTTACATGGGGATCCAGGTAATGTTAGTTTTTCTAGACCATCTATGGCCGTGACTACTCCAATGATCCCCTTCCTATTTCGCTATCTGATTTCGCCCATTGGAAAGAAGGATTTCGACAGCCTGAAATCAAGTTTAACTGGTCTGCGTTTCGGAAGGAGATGGACAGGACAAGAAAAAAATTTGCAATCTTTCGATGCATCAAAGCTTTTAATAACCTAACCCAAAGCAAAAATAGTAAGACTGAATCAAGCAAGGAATACATCAGTGTTTGGGAGACCTTTCGCGATTATTGGAGCCGTCTGCATTCGATATGGAACAGCGAAAAAGCCAAGAGATTTATTCAGGGTCTTATGACTCTTGTTCACGTTGAGGCAACGATAGATATTCCATCGACCACTCTATGTTCCGACATCTCATAGACTCTACGTCGGAATCCAACACTCCTCCTTTACAAGCTGAACTGGTCGGAATGGCACCGAGCGTGATGACAGCTATGCCTTCGTCAGTTTTCCCCACATTCACTGGTGCCATTGAAAGCCGCCCACATCGCCGATCTGTCGGTACATGCTGGTCTAGTTTGCTAGCGGAAAACGTTACCCTATTAGGGGATATCGAACGGTTTTGTGTAAGTCGGTGAGGAATTTGGATGTATGGTGAATAATTGCCAGCTTAGCATTAATGTTTAATGCTTGTAATAGAGTCAGTTCTATGAATATTATATCCGATGAAAATATTGTTTTAATTCAGGGCCAGATTCATCGAGAACAACCCTACGCGATAGAGAATGTTACGCGCTAAGTACTTGGGCATTGATCTATTTATTTCAAAAAAGATCGGACTATTTACAAAGGTATTTACATGTTCACTTGCACAGTATGGTTGCACTACGCGCATCAGTATCAGGCTGTTCATACGTACAAAGTCAAGTAGAAGCAAACAAAAAGGGCTTAGAAATGACAGATTCCTTAGAATCACTAAATGGGCAAAATTGCAACGAGGAGCACCGAGAGCTAAACGAGGGGATTTGCCCAACCACGCATTCGTGTCGGTGCCGATAATACTGTCCTTCTCATCGGGGAGGCCGCGGCCCAATAATTTGTCTTCTTGCACCGAATCCAATTCCGGTTGCGCCTCTGTTTTGGTTATCTCCACCCATATACCCGTACTGGTTAACGTCCCAGCCACCTTCACCAGGTCCCGTGCCGGTGGTGTTCACGCCGCTTTTCGCAGCCTCTCTGGTTTGTTTTTGGTTTTCTTCCCATTCACGCTGGCGCTCGCGTTCTCGCTCCATTTCTCTCTCCAGCAGGGACTTTGATGCCCAGCCTCCGGCGTGAGTTTTTTGGGTTGAAGCAACGCGGCGACGGTTCTCTTCGTCGACTTCGGCTTCGGTTGAGAATTCTGGTGGTCGGTGGGAGGTTGGCTGTGTGTGCTGTGGCGCTGGGTTAGTTGCGAGGAATCTGTCTGTGCGTGTTTTGGGATAGTTGGCTGGGTCTGGGAGGGGGCGCGGAGATACGGGTGGTTCGGGTAGAGAGCGTGGTGGTAGAGTAGGTGGTGATTGTTCAGATTCGGGTGTGACATTTTGATTTGCCTGCCATTCAGACCTGAGGAGCTTCCGTTCTTCCTCTTGGGAAGTCAAGTCGTAGCTTGGTTTTGCCGGTTTGGGAGGTGGACGGTTGCGGGAACCATCTTGAGAAGTGGCGCTTGTGCTTGATACTTGTCGCGATCGGGCGAGCTCTTGACGTTCACGCTCATACTGTCTCTCCCTCTCCTTTGCAAGCTCTAGTTCCCGCTCTAGAGCTTTGATACGCTCGCTCTCTGGGGTTGGAACGGGTTCGTCAGGGGATGACACACGGCCCAATCGTTGGTTCGCTTGATACTGACTCAAGAATTGGCCATTCAACCGTGCGTCCGCGAGCTCGCGTTTTCGCTGTCTTTCTTTCTCTAGTCGTTCCTCAGCCTCTTGTTCCTCTTGTTGTCGTCGGCGATCCTCTTCTTCCCATCGTCTCTGTTCTGCTTCCCACCGTTTCTTTTCCTCCTCAACAGCAAGTCGCTCCTTTTCCTTGAGCTTTCTTGTCTCCTCTTCCCACCTTTCTTCCTCTTCCTCCTTAGCACGCTGTTCCTCTACTTCACGCTGACGCTCAGCTTCCTCAGCCTGGCATCTTCGAGTTTCTTCCTCTTCAGCAGCTTCCCTCCTCCGCTTCTCTTTTTCGGCCAAACTCGGTACCGAAGGAGTTGGCGAGGTAATCTGTCGTCTTGCCCCAAACGATATCCCCAGATTTCCTTGGCTTGCGCCCCCCATGTAGCCATACTGGTGAATGTTCCATGCTGGTGAAGTGGTTGCTTCCTCCCTTTTATTGACCCATGCGCTCACCGCCGGCTGCGGCGACACAGGAGACCTCGGAGATGCTGGAGTTTGCTTTTCAGGGCTTGACCGTCCGGAAATGGGATTGAACGTTCTCGAGCCGGATTCACTAACGTTGCTAATTCCACGGTTTCTAGCATATCCGGAAACCCCTTTGAAGCCTCCTTGGCTAGAGCCACTCAATTGAGGACTCACTACATCACCCTTGACTTTGCCAATAGCGCGTGGAAACTTTGCCGGCTGGATGGCGCGGGCTCTTCGACTAAATGCGCCGAGACATTGTAGGACTTGGGCGGGATCCTTGGACTCGTAGAGATCGACTGTGAGGAAGACGTCGTGGGGTTGAAGATTCAGGGGAGCAACCTGACAGGCATGGAGGAAGTGGGATATATTTTCCATCTGGACAAACGGCATCTTGGAAGACTTGTACTTTATTCCCGGAGGTCCAATGGCAAGGTTGACTAGTCTAAAGCCATTTTATAAGTTAGCAAATCCGAAGTCACTGATGGAAATGATAGCACCGGCGCTTTACCGGCAAAGCGCCACTCCATCTTTAAGTGCTTCCAGGAGATCACCGGAGGGCAATCTCTCCTGCAAAACTTCTTCGATCCAGTCGCGTATTTCATTTGCCGCCTGGGGTGTGTATCTGGATAGGCGCAGTGTTTTCAAATCCTTATCTAGAGAAGACACGGACGCCATGGTGGTAATGGGAGGCTGACGCGATCACGGGAGGGGAGGATAGGGAGGAATTATTTAGAAACTTAGATACATCTAAGCAATGGCTCTTTTCAATGGAACGAGAAAGTCAATGATGAGATGGATTCGTCGACTGCCGTGTAGATTGAAGGATTGAAGATGGATTGACGGGATGGCCGGTTTTAACTATTGAAGCTGCTCTTGGGCTGCCAACGTAATTGCATTGGGCTGACTTGCGCCAACAAACCTCGTTACTCTGTTGTACTCTCAACGTCGAATTTTCGCAACAAATCTCTACTGTCTCATCTGTTGAGTCTCTCGGCTACATGATGATTGTCGCTACCAATAACCGACATTAGACATATGTAGATATAGCAGAATATTCATCTTGAAGCCCGTCTCGTTGGTACTCATTCATTTCGGAACAAAAAGTGCAAACACAACCCTAGCAAACCGCAATCTGCACGTCACTTCGTTGAACGCCGATTCAAATCAAAGCGAGTCTCGTTTTGGACGCCATTTGCCGGCACACTCAGCACGTTTATATTTGGAATATGAGTGTAAACAGCCTGTGGTTTAAGTGGAAGAGCTTAAGACTCCCCTGGCGGAGATTTTTCTTGGTTGGCAGGTTTCCCCGTCTAGTCAACTGTTGTGATGCCGTCTTCTCTAACTCTAGCTCCAGGACAGGATTTGGCCGGCAACACATTCTGGGAATTCAAAGATGCTGCTAACTCCACCCGTCTCCGGCGCATTGTCAAATATAACCCAAAGACCCATTATGCAGATGTCAAGGTGTCTCGTAAGTTGCTGAGCCCTCGAGCATCCTTTGGGACTCACATGAAGCTGACAAGAGTTCGTCACTGAAAAGCACAATGGCACCAGTGGCTGCGATACGTCCGACCAGAGCCTCCTTCGATAGTAGAACAGCAACAGGAGCTTTTACGACAACAGCAGATTAAGTATCTCGCCCAACTTGCTGACGAGCGATGGGCCAGCAAGCCTTCATACCTGGACATGCCGCAGGAACAGCAGTCGGGGCCTGCCATAGAGTCGAGAACACCCTCATATCATACTGGTCCTAAGCCAACCGCTGAACAAAGCGGTGTACGTTCAGCAATTGGCAGCGAATCAGAACTAGAGCAAGAAGGAAAGAACGCCAAAAAGAAAGCTAGCCCTTGGGAAATGCATACTGGTGCACCGGGCGAAAAATGGCAACCAAAGGCGTGGAGCCCTTCCGCTACGAAAAGATAAATAATTATCCATCTCGACGATGGTCCACATTTAACCGTTTGAACCATTATTACTACTACCGTATGTGGAATTTGGAATACAGAATCGTCATGAGAGGTCAATTGGGATCTCACGTATTCCATATGCATATCATCACGCTCCGGACCGCACGCTGGACGCGTGGCATGCCGATCAAAAGAAGAAATTTAGACCTAGCACGGACTTCCGCAATGCAGCTTAAATTTTTCCCATATTCCTCAGTGGTCTTTACTGCATGTACGGGACTTCCAGTGCAACCGCAGTTCTGACCATCAATATATGTCGGCTACTCTTGCCGTGTATGTATCATACTGTACCATAACAATTATATACTCATTATATATTTACTTTGATAAATGAAGCAGGATTATTCCCTTCGGTCGAACTAACGCGCCGTGTGCCGTCCATACGTATGGACCATACTCCTCTCATAAGGTGGCTTAACCCTTCTTAGCATTATTTACACAACACAACAACGCATATGTACGTTGCCAGATATCCACCAAAAGAAATTCGGGCTCTCCGCGGCCTACTAGGTATGGGTGGCACAAATACTCCAGTTCGATCACGGCCCCAAGTAAGAGGAGTCGACCAGCTATCTCAGTTCGCCGAGCACAGGTAGCCGATATCGGACGGATATGAGTCTTTCCCTCGCCTTCGGCCTTTGATTCCACGAAAATCCGCTGTTGTTGTCCCTTTGATATGTAAGCACATACTTTTACTTCCAACGTTGCAGTGCTCACTGTGCATCTCAGTCAGGCATTCATGCATGTCCATGTCCATGTCCATGTCCTCGCTCCCTCTCCCTTTTGTCTGTCCGTTTCATTCCTTTTCCCGCCCTCCACTTTTATTCTATTATTAGAATCTGAGAGGTTGTCTCCATTGCTCGCGTATTTCGGGATGCCATATGGATCAGAACGGCTTCAGTCATTCTTCATGGTAGCAATGATGTATTATATCCCCTGCGCACAGAAGGAAAACAAAGGAATAAAAAAAGAACCTGTGACCTTCAACACCGCTGGTCAATGCCTCGCTTGTAACCGCTTAGGGTACATCTTCGGAGATTTATGCAAGTTCAGTCCACCCGTCAGTGAAACAACCAAAGCCCCTGGGGAATAAAGAACGTTTAATCTCTACGTTATCCACTTTGACTCCCTTTAATGTGTGCATATGTACATACATAGACAGATCCACGCTTATAAATATATTAGCCTGCTGGCCCGTGTAGGTGTACTACCAAGGATGGGATACACCGTGTTTCAGAATGTTTACTCGAGACTTGCATATGTAGTATGCAATGCATGCTGCAATGGTTACTTTCATGCAGGGCCAACAACAAAAAAGAAAAACAATCCCGACGCGGTCTATGTATATGCGTGCGTGCGATATAAATAGCGACATGAAATGAAAAATAAAAATTAAAAAAATAAGGAATAGCGTATGTATGGACATGTAGGCCGGTGCACCCTCGCATCTGGCATCCGCCACACTGAGTGCATACACGCTGCTACATTACGCATGAAAAGCCTTAAGGGGCGACGGGGATTAGAAGTGAGATGACGGCACGGTTCCTTTGGAGGTAGTTACACGTACCCTGCGCGATATATCGACAGTGACGTGTTAATATCTCGCGGACAATAAATAGTATATCTATGTTTTAGGCTTCATACTTCCGCTCAAATCTCTTCTGGGAATTCTTGTTAGCTCAGGTAGTTTACTAGAGTTGCGTACGTACAGTACAGTACATTATGCATCAATCCTCACCAACGTCTTTCTACGATATAGTATCCAAGCCCCGCATGTTTGTCAGCGTCCCTTGTTGTACATAATTCCTTGACTCATGGAGAAACATGTATGGGGTACGCGAGATTTTTGTACTGCATCATCCCGTGGCCATTCGAAATTTTGGGGGGCCGAAGGAACGGGGTACAGTCACCCCATACCTGATTCCCGATCGGTATCTCATGTGCCACAGGGGTAGACAACGTCGGGTAAGAGGGCACGGTTGGATAGCATCCGTGAAATTGGTAAGCTTTCTAGGGTGTGGAAATAGACTGGCTTCTTGTTGTTGTTATTCAGCCGTGCTTTCATTTATATTTTTCTTTCCTGACAAGGACTACCTAGTCGTCAAACAAAACTAACTTCCACAGTGCTATGCATGAAGGCGTAAACGAAGGCCACTCCAAAAAAGATTCGAATATGAAGCTAGTAAGCCGTAAAGATCATTCAAGCCTCCAGGTTAAAACGAAAGTCTGTAGCCAAATGCCCAGCGGTCGTCATAACCTCTATCTACATTCATTCAGTGCGCAAAAAGGACTTATTCAGGGGTGGAAATTACCCAGAGTAGGCCCTGCTAACAAAATACAGCCTCTAATGCCTCGACGTCGCCTCCTGCTTTTCGAACTGCTAGTAAAGCCGCCTCTGATAGCTTCCGTCGCTTTTCTCTAGCCTCTTGCTCGCGCCTGGCTTTGGTTTTCGAGCTCCCGCTAGGTGCTACGCCTGTCAGTAGTTTCTGGCTATCTTCGGGTGTAAAATTAACAAAGGAAACAGACATCGTATTTCTGTTCCCAGAGCTGGTCGTTGCATGTTGAGCAGACGTTGCTCTACCGGCGCCCTTCGAAGTCGAGATGCCTGGGAAACTGCATGATTTGCGCGGATTTGCGCGTCGCTGATGGTGTGAGCGGTGGCCGGCGCTGAGAGGAGTGACTCGGGCCGAAGAAACTGGAGGAATACTTGATCTTGACGAAGCCCAAGATGTGTACGATGGCGGCGCCGATTGATACGGGTGCCCAAAGGAAGCGCCACGTTGAAGAGGATTATGGGTTAGTTCGGCCGGATATGTCGGCCTAACCGGAGGTTCTGGGCATGAGAGCGGTGAAATTGCAAGAGCCGGCCCCGTAACATGCGTTAGCTCAGCGTGCTGACCGATGTGGATATCTAAACCATTTTCGTGCGTAGGGCTAGGGTTATGGTGGATGCGAGTCTGGGGTCGTTGGGGAATAGGCGCCATGACAATTGGTGGATAGCCGCTATGGGTGTAGGGCTGTAGACTTCTGTTTGGCAGTGAAGATGCGCCCCACCAAGTTTGTGGATCTGAAGGCTGGTGTTCCGGATGGGAATAATGGTATACGGGAGCATCAAGAAGCTGGGAATTCCACAGGTGTAGAATTGACCCTTCCGATTGGGAACGGAACAAGTGCATGGGAGCGGGATGTGTAACTGGCGGCGCTAGCGGTGAGGATGTAGGATGTTCGTGGTAGCGTGAGCATGAATCGGTACAGCGAGCTGACATGTCCGTCGAATGTTGCACTGGAGAGACCACCGTCGACCCGTATTGACTTTGCGGCGCATTTGCCACTACAGCGCTTTGCGCAGAGCCACGTCGCGTGCTGACACCAGAGCTTATGTAGTCCCGCTGCATAGCAGCTTGTGATGTTGTAGGTGAGATTGGAATTCGATCCTCAAGAGTTTGGCCATAGTTCGGAGAGCGGTCATGCCAGGGTTCTTGATACGCCATTGTGCAGTTGGGACGTTGTGGTGAGCACGTCAACTCAAAAGGAGAGTCCTGCTTTCGAATTGAACCAACATAATCATTCGATTTATTGTTTACGAGATCTGTTGCAGACAGGCCGGGGTACTTGTATGCTGGCCGTTGGCGGGATGTCGAAGGTGGCTCCGAGTCGGTCTCCTTTCGCTCTCCAAATAGAAATCCAGAATCAAATCCAAATTCGTCGTCTGCGGAAAGCCTGTTCACGCTGTCAAAGACCTGAGATGCCTCAGGGCATAGGGATTTAGATGCGTGGAATGGTGAAAGGCTTGGATTCCAACGCTGGGATGAAAGCTCCTCGCTCTTCATGATCGAGGACAGACTTGCATGAAAGGAATCTTCCAGCCCACATGATAGCGAGGCTTCTTTGTTGCTTCCACGCTTGAAAGCTTGCGTATGAGCGTGCTGATTGAGGGTGCCTTGCAGCGAATCACTTGCTGGGCACCCAGCAATATGCCGATCTTTATCTTCCGTTTTCGTCGAGCTTCCAGCTGAATTTAACAGGGGCATCATAGCTGGTAATTTTAATTGGATAGGAGAACATAGACCTAGAGTTAACTTGGCAAAAGGGGCCCGCACAATTTGCAGCAAAGGCAAAGAGAGGGGTGAAAGAAAAAGATTGCAGGTCGACTTGGCCGCCCCCGTGTGGAGGTTGCAGAGAAGGATCTAAATATAACCAAACGGACGAAAATCGAACAAGCGATAAGCCTCGCCAGAGTATGAAAATCCCGTAGAACTGAATTCGACGAGATGCTAGTCGTTTAGAGAGGTAGCAGCCGAAAGCCGTGGCAACAATCAAAGTTCGCAAGCAGCACAGACGATGTTTGTCGAGCGCGAAAAGGCTGCTCTCCAGGGAGCATGAAGCTGCAAAGGCCGTTCTGGTGCAAGTGGAATGGATTGCAGAAAGGCTAAAGAGCTCTGTACGTTGGATAGGTATGATGAAGGAAGGCGGATAGCCTGGTGAAGACCAGGGAGCGGCAGCTGCAACGACCTACACCGGCATTGAGCCAGGATATATCTGCAAGAATAGAAACCGTTGAGGGAATCAGTGCAGGCAAATGGGAAACAAAGAATGGCCGAAAGAAAGTTGGCGAATAACAAAGATCTCAGCGAAACCTAAAGATATATAGCAGCACATGACTGTACTCCGTATATGATATATAATGTCCCAAGGGAATGACAAAAAAGAAATAAAAAAAATTATGAATTTTATTGATGAGCCAGCAACCACACCGATCTTGTTGCACGAGACAAGTCCCAAAAATATAAACTAATTGAATGATGGGTCAAAGGAAACCAGTCGGTTGCAAGTGCGCACTAAACCGGGCTTGGACTGTTCCCGACGACATGGGACGAACGATGATTTTGCCTGCATGATATATAGGTGAGCTAGTTCGATATCCAGGAACTGCTCGTTGAGGTTGTTGTCCAACCACATCGTGCATCCCGCGAATCAAAGCTTAGTACCATGGGCGAGGCCAGAAGGGGGGTGAAAAAGAAAAGTTGGAGCAAAAGCCGTTGCGTCGGAAAATTGACAAGTCAGTAGGGCGATGATATTCAGTCCAAGTCAACCAATCTCCTAGTATACAAGTAATATCAACGCAGCCCAATCATCATCTTCTCTGCGTCATGCAACCTCCCTCCCTAGCGCAGGACGTTAATAGTGGCAATAACGCTAAGCATAATATTAATAATAATAATAAAAAGGCCGCAGGTCAACGCAGCATATGGTGAGATAGAAGTTGACATGTCGGAGCATAGTTCCTGCAATGAGGAGCTTCTGTAACAGCACACGAGAAAACGTCGTACACCACGTTGCTGGCACCAGAATTTTGAGGTGATGTCAACCGTGCTATTTTTGCACACTGTTGCGGCTCGATTTCCAAGTGTGCGAACAAAGAGATGAGATCTAACTTCCGAGCAGCAATTCCTTTGTCCATTTGAGCCACTAGGAGAGAAAATAAAATTGAATGACCAGTTAGCCACTTACAAGCCAGAGACATATACTTGAAATATTCTTGAGTTACCAAGCTGACGGGACCTAGAGTCAGGTATTCAACTTTCGAGATAGCCAGTGTAGCCGCCAGCGAGAAGGTGGCAAAGGGATGAGTTGAAAACCATGGTATCACAGCAGGCTTGACAACCATCAACATCATGCACTCAGAGAGGACTTGCGGGTTTTTTTTGGGGGGGTTTTCGCATGGACGATCAGCAAAGGGGGCTAGAAACGCCCATTGTTGTGAGAGAAAGCTCGGGAAAACGGGAATTTGCAGCTGGCTTTGTGAAGTCTGTTTAGAGTTGGGGCCAAAAGGGTGACGGGCAGCGCACCCCGATCACGTGAGGCAGTTGCATCATCGGTGAGCCTTGAGAGCTTCAACGCCGTCGAGCATTGACAGTCTGTTTGCTGTGTGAATCTGGAGGCTGGAGATTGTCTAGCAACTCTTCATCCAGGATAGAAAGTGAGAAATGTTGACGATTTTGAAACTGGCGGAGTATATCACGTGTTCTCCAGGTATATTGTGTGAGCGGCCTGAACTGGTTAGCTCCGTAGCTCAAGTAACGTCACGTGCGCTGAGTAAGCATAGCCTTCCCCGTGACCCGGAGAGTGGCGCTTGTCCAATGACGACAACCTTCGCATTCTCTCGTCTCTGCCTTGACTGCCCTTCAAACGCCCAACTCTCATCGAGTAATGAATCTGACCATCACTTTTCAATGACCTCCGTGCGCAAACAAGATTAGACGCGTTGTTTGCTTCCCGTGTCCACCCAAAGTATCTACGAAACCCTCCTCGTTCTGTTTGCCCAAGACAATACCAGGGCAAAATTCACGTCTCGCGAGCCTGTACCCGGACTCTCTCAGCAAACTCTTCCTACCCCGAGTCATCAGACCAAATGCAGTTGAAAGTTGAAATTTACAGATTTGATGGAAGGAACACTTTATACCCCACAAATATCGAACAAAGTATTCATCTTCAAGACGAAACTATCGCCCAGTTTCCATTTTGCCGCCGCAACTCAGTGCCCGCGCTTAAACCGCATTTGAAAGAGTAGGACCATATTTAAGTGAATCAAACAACTTTTGTATTTTTTCGCTGCTCTTGTAGCCCATAAAACGACCGGTGAATCAACCGAGGAAAAAAAAGAAAAAAAGTGACACGACTGATTAACGCAAAAATGGGTTTGATCATGGGCCACTGGCAGTGGTGTGCTGTTCCTGCTTGTTGAATTTGGCTGCTGTTGCCAGCTATGGTTCCCTCACGAGTTGTTTGGGGGTATCCCCGTCTGATTCAGTCACTGCCACCGACACTTCGCTATATCCCTTCCTCCCGGAAGTTATCTTGAGCCCTCCTCTTCCTATACCTCCGCACCCTTCTCTTTGTTGCAGTCTATCTCACATTTCCACATACTAACTCTTTTATTATCCAAGTCATTGTCAACCCTGCATTTGACTCTGCGTTTCACTCTGGAATTATTCCTTTACGATTTTTTGTTTTGCGGAAGCAGCACAGCACAACTGTGTGCACCCCAGTGCCCGGTGTGATATAAAAAATTGTTTCTTGCATATATGGGTTGTTCCCCCTTCGACTGGATGGATGACTTTGAGCCTATAAGGCTCACCCAAGCCGGACCAACATCGATGGCGCAGTACGGGGAGAAAAAGCCCTCTCTCGAGGACTCTGCTCCTCTTACTTCCCCGCCCTTTAGCCTTGCCAACTCCATTATTGCGAATTGCCTTGCCAGAAATCCTTTCGAAGCCACTTTTATGAATCGCGGCCCAGGCATCTTTGCTGCTGCATTTGCTTCGTTTGTGCGTTTTCCTTGCGGCATCGTCGGGACTGGGTCTCTCAATAACAGTACATTTCTGCGTCGCAAAGTTGAGACTGGTGTCGTGCTCAATGATGATGCCTATTCATATTCGAGTTTCGCATCAACGGCCATATCTCCCGATACTCTATTCGATTCCGGTTTATCGACGCCATCGACGATGGTCGGTGATGATGCGACCGATTCGTCGATTTTCTCTTTACCGCCCCGGCCATATACACCACCATATGATCTTGAGCCATCTTTCAGGGACCCTGAACAAACTATGAGTGATGCGGACAATGCCAACGACGACCAGCGTTCCCACGAAGATTCCGATTGCGAATTTGCAGATATTGAAAGTGAGGAAGAGTCGGATGTTGAATCGGTTGGGTACGTCGAATACAGTGATGATGACATGGAATACGAAGATTCAGATGATGGTGATTCTTGCATTGAAGGTGACGAAAGTGAGCATAATGGTATGTTGTTGTGGGTCCCTATTGAACATGTCTGGGCTTTGAGCGCTAACGCCTGTATTAAGTCGACTCTATTGAGGAGCAGTTATCCTTTATATCCTTTGAGCGTTCGGTCCACTTCTCTTCAGATGGCGATGAAGTAATTCCTGATGCTGGATTTGAAGAGCCCTTCGTCGAGGCCGTTCCCGAGTTGACTTGTCATGAAAGGATGGTTTTGGCACAACAGCTGAAGTCTCGCCGTATTGGAAACTGGAACAATGGAGGAGACTACGATCCCGAGGAGCATTCCCGTGAATCTTTGCAGCTAGACAAGGAACTGCTTTTTGCTTACATCAATGGTTTGCGCACCTTGAACCATAATTACTGCAAGACAGCTTTGCGATCACGAACACTGCATGCAAGCCGAGATGGGCTGAACAAGCTAGACGCGCGTATCGACAAAGATATGAATGAGTACCTCGAGCGGATTGCCGACCTCCTTCGAGGCATTTTCCCGAACCTATTCACAGAAGACGAATACCTCCAACTGCTCATCCAGGCTGAATCGGCAATTTCCTTTGATAAATACGGCCAGCTGACCTACGAAGCCCGGTCAGTGGACGTTCAGCATATTATAAGGAGGCTATTGGCTGAGCGACTTCACTACGACGATATGTTCCTTGAGGATGAGATGCTGGAGTGGTTTGCTGGCAACCTGATTGCACCACTGGGCCGCCAAGCTTTATCGCGGCAGCATGAGGAGATTGAATGATGATCTTCCGTCGTTTATTACGCATCTATGATTTATCTTTGATGTGCATTTTGCGTTGTTAGTATATCCTTGTGCAACCTTTGGTTATCAGCTTAGAAGGTAGCTAGCTTACAACCAGGGAAAAAGGTGTTAGAATGAGTTACTTTTTTCCTTTCCTTAGATCCCAAGGAAAATGTGATTTATATTTGTTTTCTTTTTTCTTTTTCTTTCTTTTTCGGGCTCTACCCGAAACTTTGGCTTTTAGTCCTCTAAAAATCCCTTTTGGTATTTATGACGATGTTTTCTGATGTACGTAGGCCGAATATAATGCCCATATTTTCGAACTCAGCTTCCCTCTTATCCCATTAAGATGTCAAATATGACAATGTCGCTGGAAAGAAAAGCAATCAACTTGGTTCCAGCCTTTTCGTAGAGGAGAGCGAGTCCGGCTCTTCCTTGCAGTGCGTTGGCCGTACAAGGGTAGGATCTTCCCCCCTTTCTTTTTGTTTCTCCCCTTTTTGAGATTATTATTAGTTTCGCTGAGTGTACAGTACGTTCCTGGATTGAGGTGTCATTTTAATTATCAATCCTTGTAGGATGTGTAACGGCTAATGCCGGTTCGACGGGAAGACGGGAAGACGGGTGAACCGTTGCTTGGGTTATGGATGTATGTCTGGATAGCTGGGTTGCAAAGGGGAGGGGAAAAGGAAGAAAAAGAGAGGTGGTTTCGCAGCCTTGTTTGAAGAATAGAATGTGTTTGTATAGAAAAGGTGATAGAAACTGGGTCTGGGGTTCGTTCCGCTTTTGAGTGGTTTGAGGCTGACAGACAGACTGGCTGGCTGGCGCAGGCTCCCAAGGCTTTTTGTTTCAATAATACTGATGATTATGATGATATTTATTATCATTATCTCCGCCGATTTTGCTCCTCCCAGGTTTTGGAAGTTGGGAGCAGGCTTTGAATCATGACCTTACGGATGATAAAGAGTTGGTGAACACCCCTCCCCAGGCTATTTCTTAGTGTTCAACAAGGCTCTTTTACCGGGGGGGGGGGGCCGCGGTAAGCCCTATTTTGGCCAAGGTCAGTTGCGAATCAAAGACGGATGAATTATTCTTAGAAATTCCTTGGGTTTCTGGCAAGGGGTTGGTTAGAGGGTCGATCAGTTAAGTTCACTTATGCCGTGGAGGACTCTGTGAAGGATAATTTAATATACACTTCCCACATTGATCAGTAGTTTAACTATGCATGAAATTGTAGAGCGACGGTCAAAACCTTGGGGAAAACCCCATCGATTGCGCGTTCATGGGGTTGATTGAAATCCATGGGCTGGCAAGTCTCCCAGGCGAACCACTCACCAGTATCCGGGGGAAGGTTCATGTCCAACGGACAAAAAATGGACTGGTCGCCGAAAAGACTGGGATGGGGCTTGGATGTCTTGCCAGCCACACACAAAAGAAAGTGTAGCATTAGGATAGCAAGCTGTGAAAAGGGGGCAACAGTCGTTTCTGCAAAATTCTGATGGGGCAAAAAAAGAAAGGGCAGCTCTTCCCTTGAACTGTTGATGAGTGTTTAGTAATGCTA
This sequence comes from Amauroascus verrucosus, assembly GCA_001430935.1. Lineage (NCBI taxonomy): Eukaryota > Fungi > Ascomycota > Eurotiomycetes > Onygenales > Onygenaceae > Amauroascus > Amauroascus verrucosus. The sequence continues at coordinate 157,135 of LJPJ01000934.1, forward strand.
GGTTGGCGCTATTGGAATCTGATTCCAGCTTAACTGACAGCCCAAGTGGGCCGTGGTTCATGCGTGAGATGGAATGATTGGGCTACGGCTGTGGTTGAGAAGATGGCAAGTTAGTTCGTCCACGTTAGCGAGTTGGATAGTCTCTCTTCGGTTGTGTCCGAATTTCCCGATCTTCAGAGGCTTTTTCTGTTGCGTGCAGGTTGCATTGCGGCACGGTGAACGGCTTTCGCTTCGATGATCATTCTGTGGGAATTCTTCCCTCCATGTTCTAGCCGGTATACTCCGTACTCCGTAGTAGCTAATAGGGCATGATCTTCCTGGGGTTGATCTGCAGGGTTGGAGTGAGATTGTTCTTTTTCGTCAGCGAACGTTGTATCAGGGCAGAACTAGAGAAAGCTATTATTAGTTTATACGCTTGAAAGAGTAGTTTAGCGATGGCCAGACAAACTAATATAAGAAACGGGAAGAGATTCAAAGCCGAGAAGAAGAAGAATGAGTTCCCTATTAGCAGTAAGTAGTTTAGTAGTTACAGAGTAGCAATTCATTAATTCAACGTAGCACAGGCGACGAGGCCTCCCATGATTGGCATTGTGTTTGCTAAGGAGACGCGAGAGGGAGAGAGGGAGAGAGAGAGTGTGTGAGTGAATAGTGAACTATTAGTTCGAGCTAACTTCACTAGCAATCTGCAACAGCTGAGTTTCAGCGGTGTTGAGGCCGTTGTTTCGACAGTCAGACACAGGAATAAGAAGCAGTTGGAACTCAACATCGTCGCTTGAGCCCAGGAAGCATCCAGAGCTGAAGAGGAAGAGGGAAAGAACAAGAAGAGCCCGCATCCCGCTCTTCTCCCCACTTTATCCGTAATTAACTGTCTCTTCGATCTTCATCTTCAGTCTTTGCGCCTTTTCGTCTTTCTTTTTCTTTCCCCTTCACTTTCTTCCCCTTTCGTCTCGTTTCTCTCCCTCCCTCCCTCCCTCCCTCTCGCTTGACGCCCGTGCTGAGACCTCGCTCGCATCGCCCTGCTTCGACGCTGTGATCGTCCCTCGTTCACCTGCAGCTCTTAACCATCCACCCAATTGAAAGCGATCTCGTTGCAGCCGGGCTCTTAACGGATACGAACCCCAAGCTATCATGGGAGTGCTTCAACTCCCAGTGCCTTAAAGAAAAACATCAAGACGACAGGAACAAACAAGATCGCCCCCCCCCGTTTGCATAAGCCCGCACTGCTACCCATTAAATTAAATTGCTGGGCGGAGTTTGTTGCTCTGCGACTCAACTTTCTCCCTTGTTGCGCTTTCTTTGTGTAAGTCACCGCTACCCGTCCTGCAGCCAAACCGCTTCCCGTGTGCAAGGGACCCTTCCACCATCCCCCTAGGTCTAGAAACGAGAAAAGGAAAAAAGGAAAGAAGAATGAATGAATGAAACATCTCATTATGACCGCCAATGTTCCTAATCTTCCGTATCTCCACAGGTTATACCACTTCTCTTTCGGGATTTTGTTCAATCCTATATGTCGAACTATTAGCGATATAATTCCTCCAACCCCTTTCGCGGATGTTCACGGACCGACCTGGCCAGCACGAATGACTTTGTGAAATTCGACCCAACGCCCGTCTCGCCATGCAGCGCGATCACTCATCTCAGGGGTTTGGCTCAAGGTCAGCCCGGCGAGGCCGCAGCTCCAGCTTGTCCGCCGACTATAAGAAAATCCCCAAGTCAAACGTACTCTCACCACCCCTTGTTAACCCGCAGCCGCAGTATGTTGCCGTTTCCGCCGCACGACAACTAATCACCGCCGACCAACACAACAGCACTAACGGAACGAAACCCCACGACCATGGACGCGTTGATATTACAGACGCTGCCCTCGTACTCCTCAATGGCTTCCTGGACAATCTACTATTTAGTATCTTATTAACTGCCAAATCCACCAAATTGGCTGCCATTCGCCCAGCCGTTTCCGAAGTCTTGAAGCCCCGATTGGCAAGGGAGGTCGTGTCTGCTGCCGATGATGAACTTGGTGAATACATAGGCCGGAGCGATGACGAGGAAGTCTCTGAATTCCATGGTGGTCAAGAGCCATCAGGCCATTTCGAGCTGGAAAGATCATGGAAACTGACCCGCTTGAGGTGCATGGTATACTCGAGGCTAGGCGACATGGAAGAGGAGGACGAGGAAGATCACCTTAGACGAGAAGGCCTAGATGATAGCGGCTCCCGCCCTGGTCGATTTTCCAACTATATCGGACATATCACCCCTGCAGCCGCGATTTTTCTTACCTCAATTTTGGAATATATCGGTGAGAATGCTTTGATTATTATCGCTGAGAATGCTCGCGTCAGATTGAGTTCTGGGCCCACGAGATCCAGTGAAGACCAGCCGGAGGACGCCGGGCATCCCCGGCCTTTGATTGTAGACGACATTGACGTGGAGAAAATAGCATTGAACCCGACCCTCGGACGGCTATGGCGAACATGGAGAAAACATTCCAGAATCCCGGGGCTTTCAAGGACACTTTCGCGCGAGTCGCTGTTACGCTTTCCTAGGAAATCTAGTAGCAGGCAGAGCAGCATTGGAACCGTAGAGACTGTCGATGAGCCGCAACTTCGTACACTTACATCGCATCCGCCGGTCTCGGAAGATGCCGAGTCGGTTGAGCCTGCTGACATACCTCTACCCCTATCAGACAATGATGTAGACGAAATTGAAGTTCCGGGCTTTACTGCTCAGCTTGGAGTAGCCGTCCCTGCACGCTCCTTTCGTTCTCGGAGCCTTTTCATAACCAACTCGGACCTACATACTCCTACCGCTCCGGAGCGTGCCGTACCCATGTCAGCGTCGGCGCTTGGATATCGCACCCATTCTCGGTCCTATTCTCTTCCCTCTACTCCATTGAAAGCGACGGGAGCGCCTGCCAAGAAAAATGCTGACCTGATTAATGTTCCACCTAAGAATGAGTGTGAGCCTCTAGAAACAATGCGCGAAGATATCGGGCAGGTAAGCCTTACTCGAATAGGGAGATCAAACACTGTGGATAGACAATTACGTTCTAAACGATATTCCATCGCACCCGAACCTTACCATGATGCCCATTATGAACCCGGAAGCCCGGAGTCTTCGTTCCATTCTGATGCTATTGGAGTCGCGATTAGCCATTCTCAGATATCAGAAGCTCCTTCAACTGTTTCTCATGGAGAAAGTTGGGCATCCAAAGGAAGCTCTGAATACGAAGATTATGAACCGGATACTACAATCACCATTCCATCGGCCAAGCATCCAGTGACATATCAGGGACAACAATTTAATGTAGAAGCCGGGAGGACGACAATTCTCCCGGAAAAGGGGCCGACAGTGGATGTCTATTCAGACGTTCCGGCGTCCGTCCCACAGAAATCTCCTCTACGACGTTTTGCTCAAGAGCTTCCTCCTGCCGTTGAAGAAGATGACATGATAGTCGAGACTGCTTTCGTGTCGCAAGCCAGTAATTCCGTCTCTCAACCTCCTAGGCTCACCCCTCTTCGGGAATTAGTTGCAACTGCTACTAGTACCCCAGACGAACACTCTCCCAGTCTGGCCCCTGTTTCTCAATCCACTGGGTCTTCCGAACCAATGTCGGCCTCGATACATAGCGACGGATCCGCTACCTCTCAACGCAAACGCCCAAGTGTCAAAATCCCCATTGTCGGCAATACAGTTCACGCCATATCCAACCCTCCTAGAAGCGTTTCGCCGGGAAGGGAACGCGCGGCTGTACAGCGCGTTTCCCCTCCTCCCTCTAAATCACCAAGTGAGCCAGCAGCATTCAAGCCCCGCCGTTCCGAGAGCAATAGCAGCTTCCCTGATCGGAGACCTATCACCTCTGGTTCTGGTACATCCCAAGTGTCCAGCAAGCTCAAGGGCTTGGTGAGCCGGCAAGTGACTAGCACACCTATGCGCTCCGCGGGGGATACGAATGGTGATGGGACGTCTGATTTAGACCAACTGATTGAAAGCGACGAAACAATTCGTTACACTCTTACTCCTAGGACCATGAGAGAGATTGAGGTAAGTTTACTACTAACCTTGTCTATGATTCAATCAATGGTAACAATCATGCAGGATCCTGGTTCCCCACGATGGGCTTCTGTGCGGACAGACAGTGTTGGCCTTGGAGAGTCCGCCAGCGCAAAGGGCTCGCCTACTGGCTCAAATGGCCTGCGTATCTCTACGCCTACCCAAAGCCTACCTGCGCTGCCTTCACCGCAGCCGCGAGACGCCAGGGCTGATATGAAATCGGTCCGCGAATTTGCAGATTTTATCAAATATACTGGCCCTGATTCAAATGCTCCAAAACGGCATACTCCCATTGTTATTCCTAGCTCGATTCGACAGAGCAATCTATCACATGATCTCGGCTCTCCCTCATCATCATCGCCTACGCCACCTCGTGCACAGAGTTCAATGTCAGGATACTTCTCACGGCCAAATCGCCCTCGCTTAGAAGCGCGCCCAGCTGCTGCTTCAAAGGATACCCAGACTTCGGAACTTATTGATTTTATCCGAGAAGGGCCCCCTCGAAATGGATCGCACCGAATTCCTCGAACTGTTGCACCTTTCCGAACGACAATGGACTCGGATGAATTCCAATCTCTAAGCCCTACGCGAATGGATAGAGACTTGATGGCTCACGGCTCTATATCGAGCACTCAGGACGGTTCTACTGTGGCAAGATCTCTTACTTCATCTTTCAACTCCCGGACTGGCCTACTTGAATCGGTGAATCAGGGGAGTAGTCGTCTAGTTAGGTCCCAACAATTGGGGTCTGTTCTCGATTCACCCGTAGACGAAGTTCAAGAGCCTGTTAGAACACGTAGGCGAGCGAGAGACCCCTATGCGATCGACACCGATAGCGAAGATGAGATATTGGAACAGCCAAAGAAGCCCCAACAGAAGGAAGAAAGTTTGGTAGATTTCTTACGCAATGTACCCCCTCCTCTAAACAATGACGAACCTCCACAACTCTTATCTGTCAACATGCACGCCGCGAACGCACTAAAAACAGGTAGTCAGAGACCCAAAGGCACCGCATCTACGATGAAATCTCGTCTCATGCGAGCTGCCTCGACGGCAGATAAAACACCTAGATCCAAATTATCGCGATCTTCATTGCGCTCTCAGAGGTCTTTCGCAACAAACCCTCTCACAACGCCAGAGGACGCCCCTGCCCTCCCTACAATCCATACAACCACACCATCTATATCTTCTCAATATTCCTTCCGACAAGAACAGTACATGCCAAGCTCAGGAGTACACCCGGCACAGGTCGACCGCCTCCGAAACGGGTATAACAGGAGTCCGCGGCCTATCGACGAGCAACCTCGCAGCAATTATGGCGCGAGCCAGTCAGGCACCGCTGCATTAGCGGATTTCCTCAGAAATACGGCTCCCCCAGAGACTCCGCAGACATCGCGCCTGGCTTCTTCTGCGAAAGAGGGCGGAGGAAGTCTAAGCTCGTTTTCCCGAGTGTTCTTGCGGAAGAAAAAACAACCTTTATAATTACTTTTTTTTCCTCTCTTTTGTCAACGCTGGGTTCTTTCGGGAGATAAATATTATATATTATTGTTTTCACCCTTTGGGTAAAGTCCCCTCGCATTGCTTTTTTCTTCTATCTTTTATTTTAACTCCCGCTCCCTCTTTTTGCCCCTCTTCGAGTTTTTCTTGGTGTACGCCATACGCATGAATGACTCAAGACTTCATACTCCCTTGGGAGGAATTATTTGGGGGTTCCTCTCTTGTTTCCATACCCTTACTTTTTTGCTCACATCAAGCTGGGTGGGCTTTGAGACCAGTGAATGATTTCCCTTTGATCTCCAACGTCGCTATTTAACTATTCTAGTTTCACCTTGTTTAATGTCTGTATATATTTACCTTTAACTCCATCTAGCCTGCTCCCTTTACTTTTTTTTATTTCTCCCCATTCACTATGTACTGAGAAAAGATACCTTGATTTGATGATCCTTTGGCCCCTTGTTTGCGGTCGGTTCCTCTCTTTTTTTGCGCGATCACTTCATGTCTTTTTCTTTCTTCCATTTACTCAAACGCATTTAACTCTAATATTAGTTTTCCGTGCCTTTTTTTTTCCCTTTTCTTTTCGCCATGATCGGAAAATCAGAGACCCCTGTGTATTTCCCTTTTACTCATGACGTTTAGGGATTTTGTGAGTGAAACATGACTGAATTGGGCGTGCATGTACGTACATACATACATACATATGTGTACTCTGTACTCAAATATCTGTAGTGTTTAATGGTCTTACCTCTGTGCATATTCACTTCTTTATTTAGCCGGTCTTCATCTCCGCCATCGCTATGTTCACCTCACTTGTGACGCGTGGATATTAGATGCTGTGGCCACTTCGGACAGAGCCTCATCCTGATCCAACAATCTTTATGAGAGTAAACCGCGAAAGTGTAAAATGCGACACCATGAATATGGTTCGCCTAATATGAGTCTTGGCAGTGGGTGCAAGTTCTCGATTCCATCTTTATAGACGAGCAAAACGATGATAGCCCATTACAGGCACCAGGCGTCTCTAGAGCGCACTCTCGATTTCTCTTCGCAGGAGGTTCTGACACGAGATGAACACGAACAGGCTCTAAATATCTTCTCCCAGCTTATTCGCCACTGTGAACCGCTACAGAAGGCTCAACAATATAAGAAGGTAACGCTTGTTCGTTTAACTTACGAGTACTCCGAAGCAAAGGACAAGTTCTTGCAACATTTCTTCATTTATCTTAGCTTCCAGTCCCATGAAAATGAATCACCGACCTTTGTCAGTGGACTCTCTCGGTTTCCCGATTTCGGACCATCTTCTCCCCCATCAATGCAGAGGGAGGTCGAAGGAGTCTTGGATTCCTTTGCGGAATTCCTGTTTAGGAATTTCTTTCTGCCGTGTATGTGCAGTCTTTTACCATTCTCACTTCTGTTTTGTCTTATTTCCGATGAGCTTTTGCCTACATATAAATGGACCTACGCATGTACAGTGAGAGCGGTGGGAAATAAAACACCGCAGCCTACACCAGCGGCGTTATTTGCCAAGTTTGAGGACGTAGTCACAACGCCTGCTAGACTATCGATTCTCCAGCGCGATTGTCTCATCCGTGACCATTACCGGTGTGTGGTAAGCCGAGTCTTTGATAGAGAGGAGGCGGCAAAGAGATTCGACCAAGGCGGATCCAATGCAAAAGATGACGATGGCCAACCTCTTGTCTATGAACCTGGTCAATATTCCTACCTCGAGCTAGCACATCATCCCACATTCAATCATGTCAATAGCCACGGGAAACCAACCAGATTCGGTACGTGTTTGCGGGTCTGATTTTATTTCATACGCTTTCTAATGTGTTTTGGACTCCAGAGTGAAGCCAAAAGATCCACCTTTGCAATCCTCGAAATGTTCGCCCCAGGGATGATTCGTTTGATCGAGATCTCGAATATTGACCGCCCAGCTAACGCTATAACCTTGTCATCAGATATTCACAACCTTTTTGGTGATTTCAAATTCTATTTTGAGGCGCTGGGTCCTCCCACCAATCCACCTTACACCTACAGGATAGATTCCAAGGAAACTAATGTATTTCTCCGTCCAGAAGGGCTGCCAGTTACACGAACTCTACTTCTCTCACTAAATCGGACCATCGATCCACCATCAGCAAAGCTACTTGCAATCATCGAGGAATCAGTATCCTCCTTCATTTCAGTGCTGCTGGGGCTTATATTGACAAGGTAATTATAGATCTGGAACAACTGTGGGCTAAGAGTGATGGCTATTCAGCACTAGATCACATTGTCTCTCTAAAGTTAGGTGGTTGGCTTGATGGAATGGCAGGATGAAGTGTCGTGCTTTATCGCGGGTAATCTTTCAATCAGTCAAAGGCAGAGCTTTGAAATTTTGCTGCAATTAGTCTAAATGATCGTCAGGTAAAATTGTAACATGAGCGAGGACAGGCATAATGCTGATTGAATGGTCAAACTAGATTAAAGACTTGGTGAAGATGGATAGTTACTAGCACTCTCAAAATCAGGTCAGCTATCAGCATTCCGGAATGCGCTCATGCAGCTTCCAGCCGACCATCGTTGTACTGGAATGCACGCAGCATGACATGCATATTCCATATGTGCTGAGTACGGCGATCTTTTCAGTATATCTTTACATGATAGTCTGATGCCTTATAACTCACCCTTGAGACGCGCTGCGCCTCTGGTTTTGAAATATGGAGTGCTGAATCATGGATTTTAAACGCTTCGGCGGAGAATTATTCTTCCTAGCAGGAATTGCGCCCAGCCCATGTGTCTTTTTTCTAGCCTACTATTGTTGTGTGCATAGACAAATATTACAGTTTTTTGGTACTAGGGAGTAGTAGTCTTGAATACTATCATCTCATACAAGTGCAGTAATTTGACACCAGAAGGGAGTTCACAGCGTCGAGGAAGCGGAGCATCATTTCTCCGGGGTCCCTGCAACCTCCTGAAGCCAGCAAAGTGTATCGTGGCATTGAGCCCAGTGACATTCGAGATATTAACTCGCAAGAACACTGTCTGTATTCAAGATGGGTTCTTCGGACATGGGCCCACGATGCATTCTACGCACACTACTGCTTCTTTGCATTTTTTCCTCGTTTTCTAGTGCTCTAAGATTCGATCTCATTGCCAACACACATAGCGGGAAGCACGAGCGATGTGTACGCAACTTTGTCAGCCGAGACCAGCTTGTCGTTGTAACAGCCACTGTTAGTGGAAGTAAGGGAGATGGACAAGTTGTGAATATGCATGTATGTGAAATTACTTTTACCCTCTTTGTTCGTGTTTGTTTACCGCAATGGATGAGGACGCAAAGAAGCTAACGAGGTGTGGGTTTTTAACCATTGGGTGGTATGCGTAGATTAAAGACTCCTTGGGAAATGAATACGGTCGTCCCAAAGACGTAGTCGGAGAAGCTAGACAGGCCTTCACGTCCACTGCCGATGCATCGTTCGATGTGTGCTTTTCAAATGTCCTCGTTGGCCGACGTCCGTTCCACCCCTTCTTCTTCCATCCCATATTGCATGACAATGCTCTAACAACACTTCTACAAACAGAATCTGGAGGACTTCCACACCGCACTGTCGAGCTGGACATCGATATCGGTGCCGACGCTCGAGACTGGGATGCCATAAAGGTCCAAGAGAAACTGAAACCTGTTGAAGCTGATCTGCGCCGCATTGAAGCGATGGTTGGTGAGATTGTGTCAGAGATGGATTATATGCGTATACGAGAACAAAAACTGAGAGATACAAACGAGAGTACCAATGAGCGGGTGAAATGGTTTGCGTTTGGGACAATGGGCATGTTACTTGGCTTGGGCGCCTGGCAAGTGGTCTATTTGAGAGCGTACTTTAGGTAAGTACACATAATTTCTGCCATTGTGTCGTATGCTATTTAAGGCAAATCGGTGGATCGCTGAGGTATGATCGCTAACCCGCCCGGAATAGGTCAAAGCATCTTATCTAGGTTCCATGAGTTGTACTTTACTTTGATGTTTATCCTTCACTGGCGACGCGACGACATAAAGGTTTATACTCTGGTTAGAGGGGACGGTTTCCTGAGCTTGTTTTCTTGTCTTTGCGTCTTATGGCTATGGTAACAGCGAAGAACTTTATGATTGTATTGTGGTCCATAATTTAATCACGATTCTCAGCCTCGATATAAATCTTCCTTGCCATGGGATATCTCGAAGGTATAAGCGTGAGTACATTACTCTGCCAATGAGAGGGTTAAAAACATGAGCCTTAAACCAGCCAGTTCCAATCGCATATACTTATAACCACTCTACCTGAGTAAAATCAGCAGCTAATTTCATTCATTTGAACTTTCACGAGTGATTTCGGGTCGTCGTTGACAAGGCAGCTAGAAGCTCCTCCTTAGCCTCGGTGCAAACATGTCAAACAGAAAAGTCGCAATGGTGTAATCAACTCGATGTGAGGAAGCCTTCCACCCAATTTATCATTTGTACTCGGAGAAATTAGAAGTTTTCAATTATCAGTAAATTGCTGAAATGGATAGTCCTCGAAGTCTCTGTTATCTAGGGCGCTTCGCTTCTACGAGATTTTCCCGAAGCATTGTTGCGCGACCTCGACAATTTAGCAGATACGAACAGGGCAAATCACGCTGCCGGTGGCTATCAACAAGCAACTCTCTGTTAAATAGCAATGGGCCGTCACAATCAAATTCTCCATCCCGCGCAGATGGCCAAGTGCGAAGCGGTATACCGCGGAAACATGAACTAGACTTGGGTGAGATAGAAGGGATCACATTCAAAGTTGAGCCGTTGAGAAGGATAGGCGAGGATGTAGCTACGATGAGAGCACGATTATTATGTTTGTTTCCCCCTATATATTCCTCCAAATTAGGAAGAATTGGCTGGACTTACTCTGTTGTGGAAGATCAATCTCGCAAACGTGGAACCCTAGAGTCGGATCTGCTCCTGTCGACATTTGCTGCTTCCAACCTTTCAAATATGTCCAAAACTGAATTAGAAGAGTACGATCGTTTCCTCGATGAGAATGACTGGGATATATACTACTGGGCTACGCAAGAGCCTCCCACACCTGGCACTGAGTCGGAAACATCAGCTACTACTGGTGCAACGCCAAAGGACACTGTCACCGATACTTGGAAGAATGGCGCTGCAAAGAGCGGGGAATGGGCGCAGACGGTTGGTGCGTTCAAGCCGGCTTATAGACCGGTGCCAGAGAGGTGGGCGGATAGTGAGATTCTGAGGTTGCTGAGACAGCATGTCAAGGATAGGAGTGCGCTGGGAGAGAAGAGCGGTGACAACACTACTGGAGGAGGGTTAGGCAGAATGCCTAATATTGAGGTATTCAACTCATAGGGCTGAATATGAAAGTTGTTTTTATCTGTATATGTGTGTATGTATATACTGTATTACCCATTGCATCATTGGTGTCTTTTCGGTAGAGGAGAAGAAATAGATTTGGAAATTGTACAGTACATAAGTTGTTGCGTGAAATGTTTTGCACTGGACGGTGTTCATAAAAGCAGTATCGGCTGAGATGGATTGCAGACGAGCGATGCACAGGCCTGCAAGTTGTAGCCAAAATCGGAGCACCGATGACGAAGGCCTGTGAGAGAAAAACAAACTATGGCTCTAACCCAATCCGTTATAAAAGAAACATTGATTGAATATCTTTGCAAGCTACATGGCTTTTTGTCGATGCTGAAGTTCTTGTGACCTCGCTTAGATCCCAACTAGGACTAGCGCGCACAACCAGGTTGGCCGCAGCAAATCAGAGTCCGCTTAGGGCTTCAATGTGTGTCTTTGCTTCCTCGACAATCTCCAGCGACCTTCAAAAAATCCACCTCATTGCTCGCCCATCCTCGCATTCCCTCCGCCCACCGTCGAGGCTTTTTTTAAGACACTCTCAGACTTCGAGCACAAGTCTGCATAGCAATCATGGCTGAGCAGTTGGTTCTCCGTGGAACCCTTGAGGGCCACAATGGCTGGGTTACTGCCTTGGCGACGTCAATGGAGAAGTAAGAGGCACTGCGTATATCCTAGAATATCTAGCGATAGGTATCTACAAGCATAGAAGAATCAATGAGATGCTGACCGTCGTCGTTCTTTTTTTTAGCCCAAATATGCTCCTTTCGGCTAGTCGCGATAAGACCTTGATCATCTGGAACTTGACTCGCGACGAGACCGCATACGGATACCCCAAGCGAAGTCTGCACGGCCATTCTCACATTGTCTCTGACTGTGTATGTTTTCTTTTATTTGGAAATGCTTGCTACAACGGTCTGGAAGAAATCATGCATGGCTGACTCGGTGACGGTTCCATGCTATAGGTCATCTCCTCTGATGGTGCCTATGCCCTTTCCAGCTCCTGGGACAAGACTCTTCGTCTGTGGGAGCTGTCCACCGGCAATACTACCCGTACCTTCGTCGGTCACACCAATGATGTGCTCTCCGTCTCTTTCTCTGCCGACAACCGTCAGATCGTCTCCGGATCTCGTGACCGAACGATCAAGCTCTGGAACACTCTCGGAGACTGCAAGTACACCATCACCGACAAGGGCCACACTGAATGGGTTTCTTGTGTCCGCTTCAGCCCCAACCCTCAGAACCCCGTCATTGTCAGCGCTGGCTGGGACAAACTTGTGAAGGTACGCTTTCTGCTTCTCCAAATGGCCTCTTCTACACACCTCCAAAGGATGTTTTGCAACATATAAAGTATTTGCTACTTCAGAGCCCCCTGGGCCATGAGACAATTATCACCAATTGCCCTGATGGAAATCTAGCCAATTCTCAATTTGTTCTGCCCGTGCCTTTCTTAATTGGCATCGCTTAACTAACTCACGTCGATAGGTCTGGGAACTTTCCACCTGCCGCCTCCAGACTGACCACATTGGCCACACTGGCTACATCAACACCGTCACCATCTCCCCAGACGGTTCCCTCTGTGCGTCCGGTGGAAAGGACGGAATCACCATGCTCTGGGATCTTAATGAATCCAAACATCTCTACTCTCTCCAGGCCGGAGATGAGATCCACGCACTCGTCTTCTCTCCTAACCGCTACTGGCTCTGCGCTGCTACCACTTCCTGCATCACCATCTTCGACTTGGAGAAGAAGAGCAAGGTCGACGAGCTCAGGCTTGACTTGGTTGAGGGTGGCAAGAAGAGTGGCGAGCCAGAGCCACTGAGCTTGGCTTGGTCTGCGGATGGCCAGACTCTCTTCGCTGGTTACACCGATAACAAGATTCGGGCTTGGGGTGTTATGTCAAGAGCATAGACGTTGAATTAAATTCTGAAAAATTGTCAATTCAGTAACAGTAATGGGCCGGGATGGACGAGCGATGAGCCATGACTTTTTTTCCCTCGAATTACAAAGAACCAAACTTTGGAGTTGGGGTATGATGATGGAATAGAACTTGAAAGTAAAGATTCTTTTCTTTCGTTGAACCCCCTTTCAAATGCCGGACATAAAAGGCCTACTAGTCCAAGGAGGGTAGGAAGAAGAAACTAGCCAGAGACCTGGGGATTGTATATCCTCCAATTCATTGGCCCACCTTCTATTATCCTCTACTTGTTGCACAATATTGGTATATACGGAGTAATTCCCGCTATGTTTAACTAGGCTCCATTTCCTAAGCTATGCTTAGTCCGGCGTGTTATTCCGTAGATTGTAAACGCAGGGAATCAATTGCCATCTAGCTAATTTCCTCATCAAAGATTATGAACCTAGAAACGTAATGTACAAGTTTGATGCGTTCAAAAGCACATCAGTCATAAGGCATCCAGGACTTACTCTCGAGTAATTCACGCAACATTCATGCCTGGGTTTGGATCCTTTCCAGCGCCTGATTGGCTCTTTGCACACCTTCAGAAAATTGGAGTTTCTTCGCAATTTCCCTCGCCTCAACATAGTACTTCTTCGCTGCACTAAAATGGCTCTGCATTTCAGCAATCTCTCCCAGATTATACGTCGCACTCAAACAACCCTGATCGCATTCTTCATTACGCACGGGCGGTTGAATCTTATCCGCCACATCGAGGGCTTTCTTGGCCCATTCGGATGCCGCGTAGAGTAATTGATCACGCGATACGGGAGGCATATTAGCGCCTGACGATGTTGCTGCGGGAGGTGGATTTGGATTTTGCGCCTGCTCTGCCATCTGGCTTGATATGTTGTTCAGTAGAACGACTTGGGCGCAAGTGCTAGGTCGATCTTGCTCGTCTTCTTTAATCAGTGAGAGAGATTGCATGTATAAAGCTGTCGAAAGGTCATTTCGACCTCTTTGAGCGTAAAAATCGGCTAATTCATTAAATGCACTAGCTACCTCTGTGAGATTAAGGTAGTAATCTCCTTCCCCTTGGGAAACGGGCAGCTTCATTTCTCTTCGGTATTGGAGTTCGGACCGGCTTAGATCAACAGCCGCAAGAAGTGCTCTCTCAGCCTTTTCTGAATCGCGGACGTAGTCGCTTGAGTAGAGCTCTGCGATTTTGACTCCGACGCCGGCGGCCTTTTTCATCACGAAACCGCGTCGTCGCTCTTCTACTATTTCCTTTCCTTGCTCTAGCTTCGCTTCTTCCGGTGCTGCAGGATCGTCTGTCCGGGATTGTTTTGCTCCTCGCTCTTTGTCTCTAATCATTTGCTTTCTTCTTCCATTTTCTACCCACTCAATGCAATCTTTTTGTGTTTTCTCCAATACCTCAATTGCTGGCTTCATCATTCCCGCTTTTTCTAGCATATGCGGGATCTGCAGCCTAATTCCCAGCACTTCTTCCGAAAATGGGTGCATACCCGCCTGCTCTGCCGCAATTAACGCTTGCTTATACCATTGAAGCGCACGAACGGGGTTTAGATCGAATTCGGTATAGTACAGCGCTTTTCGTAACCTGTCACCAACGGGTTTCGGGAAACGAGAGAATTGAGGTTCAACGCGAGTGATGTGGTCGTATATCAGGTAAATTAGACCGCCCGTCATACCGACAGCGAAAATGAGTGTTGCTGTCATGCCGACGGGGCGTTTGCGCCATACGTCCTTTTTGGCTTCGTTGAAGTTGTCGCGGAATCGTGAAAAGAGGGAGTATGGGCGAATTTGGGCGGATAGCTGGAAACGGCCACTGAAGTGCGGTGTGTAAATGGCATTTTTTCTGGATGGGAGAGGATTCGGTTGTATATGGCTAGAGACGAACCCGGCAGTGAAAACGGGCGCGGTGCGGGTTGACGAGGAGGCGCCGATGCGCCGAAAGGTTTGGTTTAGCATTTGCAAGGTTGTGTTTTACGGTAGCATAGTAGCCCAGGATGTACGATGGTACACGACAGTTAGGCCTGGAAGAATGATTTAGTCTGTATGCAAGGAAGTTTTGGAAAACAGCCTCGAAACTTTTGGGCGGTATGATCAAGCTCCCAATGACGTCTTGGCAAGCTAAGCTAAAGTGAACTTCAGCCACCCATGGATGCAAATTGATGTGTTTTGACGTCGAAAACGCCATAAATTGTTGCCTAAAACGGTTTGACAAGGTTGTTATATTTATTGGAGGCGGAGTGCTTCCTTACAATGTGTGGCCGGTATGCGTTAGGCGTTGTACGCGATAACCCTGATTAACAGAGGCTCCCATGTTCTATTCTTGTTAGGAATGATATCTAATTAACCATATCCAGCGCCTCTCCTTCATTCGACATCAATTGCAACAGCAAGGCCAGCAAGTAGACGAAGCACCGGATGATGAGGACGTGAGGGAAACGTATAATTTCGCGCCAGGATACTATGGTGCTGTCTACCGTGCAGACACCCCTGACCAAGGTGGCTACGATCCTACTGAAGCGCATGATGGTGTGACAGCTCCTGAAAGCCTAGAAAGCTCAGGCGAAGCACAGCAAATTGACGAAAAGGGCGAGGATTCATGTATAAAGTACAAGCTTCAGAGTATGAAATGGGGGATGGTCCCTTTCTGGTCGAAACGCTCACCAGATTACGGCTCGCTGACGAGAACTATCAATTGTCGCGATGATTCCTTAGCTGAGAATAAGGGAATGTGGACATCAATGAAGAAAAGAAAGCGGTGTGTTGTTGTTTGCCAGGGGTTTTATGAATGGTTAAAGAAGGGGAAGGAAAAGGTTCCACATTTCATTCGCAGGAAGGATAGGAATTTGATGTGCCTTGCTGGATTGTGGGATTGTGTAAAGTATGAAGGTACGTGTGCAACCCCCGCTGAGAGTAAAGCCTAGGCGACTAGATTTACCAACGGTAACTAGGCTCAGACGAAAAACTGTACACCTTTACACTCATCACGACCGCTTCAAACGCGTACTTGAGTTTTATTCACGACCGTATGCCCGTCATCCTGGAGCCGGGGGCTCCCGAAATGGCTGCATGGCTTGACCCCCATCGAATTGCTTGGACTAAAGAACTACAGTCCATGCTGAAACCATATGAAGGCGAGTTAGAAGCCTACCCCGTAAGCAAAGACGTCGGAAAAGTTGGAAATAACTCCCCCGACTTCATTATCCCGGTCAACAGCAAAGAAAACAAGAAGAACATTGCCAATTTCTTTGGGGGTACACAAAAGAAGCCAAAAGCTGAGAAAACACCATCGCAACCCGACAACGTGGCTTATGAGGTTGAAAAACTAGAGAAAGATTCGGAAAATAAGCAGGATACCGAGCGTAGATCCTATGAGGACGCAGCTAGTAGAGAGCCCAAAACCGAAACAATTGGCGTTAAGCGCGAGCACCCGCCTGACGAAGCGGTGGACAGTAAGCTGCCCAAAATTGCGAAGTCGAGTGACACTCAAAAGCCGTCAACCAACAGAGGAGTTTCATCGTCGGCTAAAACAGTCGCTTCTTCAGCAAGGAAACCGCGGAGTGCTACCAGCAATGGCACAGCCGCCCCCAAGGGAAAGCTGGAGAGGGCCACACCTAGAAGCCAGCGGATTACAAGTTTCTTTAAGAAGTAGCAGGTTAGTGTGATGGGATGGGACAACAATGTGTTGCATACTTTGATCTTGTACCGAGTAGTCTAAATCTAATGTTTCTTTGGTCAAAGCTCTTGATCAAACTGTTTCTGGGAAGATGACGTCACGGGACTCACTGACTAAGCCTAGCACATCTGCTTAGCTTTCGGCAGGCTCACTGGTGATAATAACTGCATCCTTAGTTGTTAACAAAACACGCAAAACCGATCTCCCTGACACTCGTTTCCCAATCCCTTCCGAGTATTGATTCGGGTAGGGCTCGATTGGGGAGAGCCTTTGGTTTTCTTCGTCGGAGGATGTGGATAGAGATGGGGGGTTTGACGCGGTGAAGAAGGTACGTATTTTGCTGTGGTAAAACGTACTGGAAGTGCATCAGTTGAATGTGCTAGTTTAGACATTATTTATAAGAGGACTCACCAAGCTATAGAAGAAACCATGCTGTGTGCCGCTTGACCAGAAGAGAACGTCCTCTAGTGATGAGCCCACTAGATGGATAAAGCTTCGATTTCATGGGAGCAGTCTATAACAGCTCGGAGACTCAATGCTTCACAGATGCAACACGCTCAAACAACAATTCAGTCTTTAAGCGAAGAAGTCCTTGATTCTATCTGCAAAATACCTACAGGGACGTGCACGGTGTTTGCAATTGCTATTGCCAAGAAAGTCCCTGGTGCTTGGGAAAAATTCTTTATTGGTGATACTGGGCGCCACCGCGAGATGTATTCTGCGGATGTGTCAGTGGTGGCATTTACTTTTTCTCTTGATTGGGCGAAGTTCCTCGCGACAGCAACTCATCCCCCACGTCATTGAAGTTCAGCCTATTACTCTGAGACGCGTTTTCCTTCAGATGAAGCTTTTTAAAGAACCCCCCAAGATCTATTGAGACTTTTTGTTACTTCTGACAAAGCATTTGAGACATCTTAACTTACAAACACAGAGTGACTTTGGTATTAAAATCATAACAAGCGACCTCACAACATGTCCCTCGTCCCCAGTAATGCACAAAGTCCCAGACCCACGTTACCGGAGTTCTCTAACCCAGATGCGGCAAGATACGACGTGATTGAATTCTTCCAAAAATATGCGACTTATCACTATTTTCCTGAGCACCCCTCTCACAGAGATTATTTGAACGCTCCAAAGTGTGAAGGATTATACTTAACTCATCTCAATGAGGTTATTCGGATATATAATGACAGAGGACTGGCATGAGCCATGTATCAGGACATCACAAGATCCAAAATCGGTTCAGTATGGCTTTCCTATGATGTCACTATCAATTCTGATCATAGTTGCTAACTCATGGTTTAGTTAGCGTTACTATGTGTAGACCTGGTATCAGGTTTCCCTATTTTTGAGTGCCTTGTTCTGTCACGACTCAGGAATCTACAGGATATCATACCATCTTGTGCGCTCACCACTAGAGGACGTTCTCTTTTGGTCGAGTGACACACAGGTTTGATGGTTTCTATCGACGCGATATATTCATCAATTTCTCAGGTACCGCGTTCAATAAGACAATTGCCTGGGGGATTTGGGCTGCTGCATTGGTTTTCTGCCTTGTTAGCTATGCTTTTAGCTACAAGGTGTCTGGATGGCTCGCTGAGCCTCTGATCTTCCGGCCTTGGTGTGCGCCGAACTTGCAAACACTCCGAGCGTTTGTTGAAGCAGTACGCTCAAAGCCCACCTAGTTTTTTTTTGACACCTCAAACCCTCTGTATATTGATAAACTAACATTGAGTCTTTTTAAGATTATTAGCGCTATAGCACTTCTCCATAAACCTCTGAGTTAACTTCGTCACCCTTCCCCTGAATGGAAATGAGATGATAATTCACCAGTTAATTAACTATAGGATGTATTAAATAAAAAAAATACCAAAGAATTTCATGTCAGCTGCCCTCGTTGGCGGTATAAAGCGTTGGGTGGTCAACTACGTTAGCCGCCCGCTTATCGACGTATCGGTCGCAACGACCGAAAATTCATCAGTCTCCAACTTCTTCTTATCTTCTTCCCTTCCATCCTCTTCGCCTGTCTGTTTTTCTCTTTCCTGCGGCGGTGGACGCTTCTCTTGCTGCTCTTTCTGGTAGAAGAAGAGAGATAAGATGAATCCAATGGCAATCATGCCAAGGGCTGCATAGTACCCCGCTCGATAACCCTCTAGATTTGAATCCGGGTTACGCTTGCTACCGCCAGAACTTTTCAAGGCGACAGAGTCCGAAATAGCAGTCAAGACTGCCACGCCAAGAACGGCGCCAACATTCAGGAACATCTATCGCCGCTTAGCAGCTATTCATGAATATTTCAAGCCGGGTCTAGTAGTCATAACTTACGTTGTATAGACCGGAAATGGTGCCTTGGTGCTCCGCTCTTGCGGTCGCGACAACTGTCACGTTGCCGACAAAGTATACAGTCCCAATACCGGCAATATACAAAATCATGCCGGGGAGACAAAACTGCCAGTACTCACTGCCATTTCCCATGCGAGTAAGCAAGACCTCGCCAGCAAGACTCACTAGCCAGCTAGCTATAAGTAGATTGCGCGCACCAACAGGGCCCAGGACGAAGGGAATAACAAAATTAACGACACAGGCGGTCAAGCCTAGCGGGAGAAAGTGCAGCGCAGTTGACAGAGCAGAGTAGCCAAAATCTATAACATATTAGTGAGACAATTGGAGAAAAATAAAAAGGGGAATCAAGTACTCTGAAGTTGAAGAGTCAAGAGATAGTTTGTCCCCAGCCACACACCATATGTTAGGGCGGCGACGGCACAACCCAGGACCTTGATCCGATCCCCCCAAAGATAACGAGGGAGAATGGGGTCTGAAGAGATTTTTAACTCAACAAAGACGAAAATTGCCAGTAACACTACGGCAGCGACCAAGGTGGCAATGACATCAGCTTTGTCCCAGCCATGAACATTGCCAGTTGTCAGCCCATAAACCAGGAGAATCAACCCGGAAACGGAGAAGAAAGTGCCAAGGGCATCCAATCGAATGTGCAAATTGGCCCATTTATTATTGGCGGTGGCGGATGTTGCCCGAGGCAAATTTTTCGTGAGGAGAAGGGCAAGGGCAACGATTTCGAGGGCTCCTTCGAAAATAAGGGAGATCCAAAAGATCTACGGCGGGTCAATCACCATCATAATAATAGACTCGTCGCTAGATAACATACCCATTCCCAAGAGATAAGCGAAGTGAGCACGCCGCCAAGGATAGGCCCAAACCTTTTCGATTCACATATCAGTTTGAGCCATTCCGATTTATACCCTTACCCTAGAGAATTCATACACAAAACCACTTGAGCCATAAGCACCCCAAACACCAAAAGCTTTCACACGAGCAGCGGGATTTTCGAATGATAGCGCAACAAGCGACTGCGCCGAAGGAATGCTGAATGCTGCCGCAACCCCTATTGTGAATTCTACCGGTAAGCCGGTTGCGTCATTCCATGACGATGATCATAAAGAACATACCTTGAAATGCTCTGCCGACAATAAGTCCAATTTTATCATGGACAAGAGCGCAGACCAGGGTGGCAATATTGAATAGCGTTAAGCCAAACAAGAGGGTATTCCTGACCGAAAATGTCACCGAGCCGGCCTCCAGCCATAAGAAAACCACCAAACTATTATCTCACATAGGTCAACAATATTTTTTTTATTGGAATAACAGAGTTTGGGATGGAAGATACAGTTAAGGAATACGCGGTCAGAATCCATTGCACGGATCCCTCATCGTAGCCAAGTGCTGTCTGAATGGTCGGCAAGGCGATGTTGGCCATGCCTAGGTTCGCAATGTCAACAAAGAAAACGAGGCATCTGGTATGAAGATCGAGATCAGCAGCTGTTATCATCGTATATATCTTCTGCATAGCTATCCATACACGACAGCTAATGTTGCGAGGGATGCGGTCCGATTTAACGAATCGGAGGCCATGATGATGAAGTCTCGATGCTTGTAATACGGATCCTATGGCCTTCGAAAAAATGGGAAAAAGGACGAAAGAATTGCGAATGAACGAAAGAGGGAGACGGAAAAAAAAATTAGTAATGAGAAAAGGAAAGACCAGGCTCTTAAATCCACCAGACCTCAAGGCGCCAGCTGGTGACGCACGCCAGATAGTTTACATATCTTGTTAGCTCATCGACATGGTATCAAACTTGACTTGCTTGCCTTCCCTGTAGGGCATATGGCAACTAATAGTCTAAACACCATGTAGAGGTGCAAGGCATGCCTAGATGTTGTGCACACTGAAGGAAATGAAATTATAGCGCACTCCGTGACTCTTGAAGTAGAAGGCAAGTAGAAATAAAAGAAAAATTGTACGTAATCCATTTTCTCATTTCTGCAAAAACATCTAAAGATGAGGTCTAAGTAATCTGATTGGTATCTTCAATAGTCAATATGATGATGAGCCAACCACTTTACTGAGTTAACTAACATCGCTCCTAGGTCAGTTTTTACTGTATGTACCACGCTAAAATTGGTATTAAAAAGTACGAGGCATTTTTGGACGGCCCAAGGCTAAACTCGGAATTGCCTGACCATTCCAACCTGTCAGCCGAAGAACGCTCAGCCACATGCATGACTGGAAAGGAGGATTGGCGGCAGGGTGGAGCTGAAACAAAGTGCTCATCGTAGCCGCGATGCCAAGAGACGGACTCGGGCCGTTGAGTTAAGCAGAAACCGGCTCCACTTGGTTCCGAACCACTCTTGTCCTCAAATTGTTCTTGGCACGCCAGGTGGAGTGGCAGAAAAGCCCCGATTCAGACGCCAAGCAATGCTTGATACGATCAAGACATATTTGTAACGGAGCAGCGGAGCACCCCCAACGCCCTTTCTCTACCACCGTGAAGATGAGCAATTTGAATTTCACTTAAATTGTCCAAGTGCTAATACTCAGAGCCCCAGTCTTAGGGGGTTTGGTAGGGTTTAGAATACTAATTTATATTTCTCTTTGCTGTGAAGAAAGAGCTAAAAGATTCGAAATAAGAGAAATGTTCAATGGTCTTGAACACCTGAATCCTGCTTAAAAAGAGGCAGTGAAAGACCGGGTAAACAGCCCTAAAATCCAATCTTGCCCTGGGCGTTATGCCGGAACCACCGGAGGTTAAATGGGAACTACCTCAATCTAACAGCAAGATTGGCATATGTCACGCTAGCTTAGCGCTTGTGCATACTCGAACACCATGTTCAGCAAGCTCTAGTTAGTTCACTACTGGTAGGAAACACAGCTCGCCCTACTCTCACGTAACCCGCAAACGTATCTTTATAGAAGTGTGCGTATCCTCCATAAGATTTTATATTTTTTCATTTTGTTTCATTCTGATATTATAACTTCTAGTAGCTTGATTCTCAGGTTTTCTACAGGCCTGCAGATGATACCAATGCCACTTGTTCAAAAGAGAACATTCCCTATGGTGAGGCCACTGGGTGGTATAACTGAACTTCTAGACTTCTTGACACACACCCCAGCTCCAGGTTCCTCTAGGTTGAGCTGACTACTGTATCTCTGGTGTGTTTCCACTGTGTTCTGGACTTGCCCTAAACAATATTCTCTTTCTTGGCACCTGGCCCGGGAAGGTGCTTTGACTGCATTCCACCTCAGTTGCTATCTTTCCTTAACAAATAAGACTAACAGATAAAGAATTTGTTGGAATTCAAATTTATCATGCTGTTGGTGCAGGGGATTTTACCCAATCGGGGGGCTCATAGAAGGAGACCATACTAGTGCCCGCTCGAAGAAAATGAGAACGTTCCCTAGCGGTGAGCGGCCACTAGATGGTATAACTAAATCCCTAGATTCCTTGACACTGCTAGGAACTAGGCGGATTGAGACCTTGTTACAAGCCGTGGGGGTTGGCGTCTTAATCTTAATCAAACGCCCGTAAAGTGCAACTGAGCCATGTTGTATCAAGTAATGGACGGTAGGTTCGTAGAGGGATAAATAGCTTGTCCGTCCTACCTCTTGATGATTGTACTCGCTGTCTAACAACAGCGTTCAATACATTGGCACATTTTCTTTTGATCGCGTCTCTGGTCCTATTAGTATTGATCTCAAGACCTCCAACATCATGGCCCTGTTCGGTGACACGGTGTGTCTGCTTTCCGGACCCCCCAGTAGTGGAATAGTGCGAGCCTTGACTTATCAAAAAAGCCCACATTGTCAGAGCGAGTCTCCCGATCGTGTCTACCCTCTGACCAAGAGCAACCGTCCTGTGGTCCCTCCCATTTCGAAGACTCTCACGGTCATTCATAAGTTGACAGAAAGACATGCTATCCTGCGCTGCATGATAGCAACGACCGATGGCAAGCCCTATCTTCAGGAGTACCCAGCAAATGCGGTCAATCCAGATGTCCGCATCGTGCACCGTGAACAGTGCACCATACCCGAGAAAGCCATGAAACAGATAATCCGCCAACCTTTCTCCCTTTCTAACGAGTTACCCGCACGATGGATTATCCTCCAAAGCACAGATACGTATCGTGTATACCTTGTCTGTCACCATATCGTCGTGGATGGCCAGTCGATGACTATCATCTCCAAGGAGTTTCTAGAGCTCCTGGACAATCCAGATACCAAACTGCCATTCCCAACTGCATTCAGCGCGATGCACATGATAGAGGTTAGCCACTTGCTATCTGCTACCTATGATAACGAAGCTTACACAAATCTACTCACAGCGTGCCTGAGCAAGTTCGCCAAGCTATGCTGATCAGCAAAATGTGCTGTTGAGACAGATTCGAAACCAGAACACTGCGCCTTGGCCTAAGCGCATGCAAGTTTTGCGAGAAAATGCGGATGGTGACAGTGATGATTATCGGAAGATTGATACGTGGTCGACGTTTCCCAAATCTGTGAGTATCAGTGCAAACCATCATGTTTCTAAGCCACAATAGAGCCATGAACGACTTACCATTCTAAATTTGTTTACTTTGGGGGGCCAGAATCTGACACAGTCTACTTGACAGGAACTCGGGGTGTGGAGCCAGCTCTTTCAATCTTCTTGGTTTCGAGTCGCTACTGCCCTGGTCGGTCTCCTTGTAGTAGACAAAACACGCCCTGCATCCGGTCTCGACGAAACTCTTTCTATTGGGTTCGGCGGCCGGCCCCGTGAACTCAACACTTGCGTCGGGCAGTTCGCGAATGCCTTACCTGTCAAGCTGCCCCTCTGGCAGGCATTACACTGCGGCGATGGCAGCTTCAAGGCGCTTATAAGCGCCGTCAGCAAGAACATCAGTGCTGTTAAGAAGGCTGAATTGTTTCCGGCCATTGAAGTGGCGCGTGCGGCTCGCAGCCTCAATATCAATTACAAGCCACCTCGCGTCGCTGTCACGTACTCTCCCAAACTAGCCAATTCTGAATGTCGCCTTTTCCTGTTGAAGGTTCCTGGGATATCTTCTTCTGCTTCCTAGAATACGAGGAAGATGTCAAGCTTGGCGTCATCTATAATCCTCGGACTCTCTCGGCAGGTGTGCTCCGCGACATGAAATTACAATTTGAGCAGCTTAGCGCACTCTGCAAGACGGACGGCGTGATGTTGCGCGATATGCTGGGCTGGCTGCCCAAGTTCCCGTCCCTGCCTATCCCATATGGCTTAGAGGGCCTACAGCAGAGCAACCCCTGCCGCCATGTACATCAGTGGTTTGATGCGCATGCTGAAGCAAACCCAGACAGCCTCGCCTTGAACTCGAGAGAGCTGAATCATTCAATGACTTACGGTGAACTTTATGTTTCAACAGAAAAAAAAGCGAAGTGTAAGCGTCCACCTGAAAGACATTGAAATCAAATCCTAATCAAGACTCTAACGGACCGTTTGATAGTTCTCCAGAAGCGCGCAGTGCATCGCGGCAACAGGGTCTTGGTTTGCCTACACCGTGGGTTCGTTGTCATCGAGTGGTATCTAGCCATACTCAAGTGTGGTGCTGCTTTTGTGTACCTGGATCCGGAGACCTCTGAACGGCGGAAGGCATCTGTTGTTGGTAATTGCAAGCCGACACTCATTGTGGATGATGCGCTGCTTGAGGAAGCAATGCTCGAAGATATCGAAGACTCATCTCATGGCGGCAACGAAAGCGGACTCGAGCATGCCAAATACAGCACCTCTGATGGTGATCTAGCTTATGTGCTCTATACCTCTGGGTCGACTGGCGAGCCGAAGGGCGTCTTGGTCGAGCACGGCAATGTTTCCAGTTTCGTTCAGTCATCCAAAGACGTATTCGAGTGCGGCTACGGTTCCCGTGTGCTACAACTTGCATCGTTTTCGTTTGATGCCTCCATTCTTGAGTGGACGACAGCGTTGTGCACGGGTGGGTGCTTGTGTTTTGCCCAATGTCCGGAGCAATTAGTTGGCGAGTACCTCGCTGAAGTGATCGAGCAAAACGACGTCTCATTTATGCAGATCACCCCAACGGCTCTGGAAACCTTGCCCCTAACCTACGACCTCCCCAGCCTGCGTCAGATCTCCATTGGTGGCGAGGCCAGTTCGCGCGAGTTGTTTGCCAAGTGGCATTCTCGTGTCAACTTGGTCAATGCGTATGGCCCCACGGAGGCTGCGATTGCCGTGAATTTTAATAAAATCAACAAGGAGGACGCACTCCCCGAGATCATCTCTGTTGGACATGCCAACGCAAACACCACTATTTACATTTGCGCCGAGGGTTATGGCCCTGTACTTCAACGCGGTTCTCAGGGTGAGGTGTGCATTTCGGGTCCTCAGGTGGCCCGCGGCTACTGCGAGAGTCCTGATCAAACATCCCGAAACTTCAAAACCCACCCAAATGGTGTGCGCATGTATCACACAGGCGACCGCGGCATGCTTCAAGAAGATGGGTCCTTAGTGGTGCTCGGCCGCATGGACCGTGAGCTCAAGGTTCGTGGCTTCCGCGTTGCTCCCGAGGAGGTTGAAAAGGCAATTTTGGACGCTGAGGCCGGTGTGACGGAAACCTCAGTCCAACTGTCGCAAAATGGTCCGGAAATGATCGCATTCGTTGCGCCGGAAACGATTTCCGTCGAGGCGTTGCTTGCAGCGCTCAAGGGCTTACATCCGAAATACAAGATCCCCTCACGTATTCACAGAACTGTCAGTTTACCCAAGAACGTGAGTGGCAAGATAGATCACAAGGCCGTATGTATGATGCGCTCCGAGCTTAGCAAAGCTTCCTATGCCAGAGATGACTCTTCATCCGATGATAGCAGCGACAGCTATATGATTGTTGAGCATTCTGATGATGAGGAGACAATTGGTTGGATTTGGGCTGACGTTCTGGGCGTCTCGGCTCCTCCAGCGGCTGATGTCAATTTCTTTGATATCGGCGGCCACAGTTTACTTGTTCCCAGGCTTCACGAGCAACTGAAGGCTACTTTCCCTGACAAAGCTGTGCGCCTGGTAGATATGTTCCATCAGTCAACCATTAAGAAGCAAGCCGCTCTCTTTAGCAATGGAAGCAAGAAGAAGGTTGTTCAGTCTCGCGGCAAAGCGAGACACTCAAAAAGCACCAGAAAAAGCGGTGCCGGCAGCTGCAGAGCTTTCCCTAGCAAGTCCTCGATTAGTAGTATGCAGGCACCGACAACCTTGTCGACGTCTATCCGGGCCTCATCACTAACTTCTGTCGATGCCGTTGACGAGGCCCCTTGCGTCGCCATTGTCGGTATTGCTGGTCGTTTCCCCGGCGCTAGTAATGTGGACGAGTTCTACCAGAAGCTGGTAGAGGGCTACTCAGGTATCGTCCCGTCTGCTACCTGCCCTGAACGTAAAACGCTTCCCGGCAACATTTGGGTTCCGAGCTCCGGCGCTCTTGACAACATTGAGGACTTTGACAATGTGTTTTGGCACCTTTCTCGGGAGGAAGCCACCGACATGGATCCTCAACAGCGTTTATTCTTGGAAGTTGCATACGAAGCCCTTCGCGACGCGGATATTGAGCCACGGAATGGAACCGACGTCGGCACCCGCACCGGTGTCTTCATTGGCTCTGCCAACCACAGCTACCATCTGCACACAGAGTCAGTAGTGAGCGATAACTTCATCCGCGAGAACCGTGGCTTCATTGCTCCATCCATCAGCGCCCGTACCGCCTACCATCTCAACGCCAACGGCCCTAACGTGACCGTTCAGACAAGCTGTGCAAGCAGCACCGTGGCCCTGGCCCTAGCCTTCGATTCCATCCGCCTTGGCCGCTGCGATGTTGCGATTGTCGGCGGCGTCTCGGTGCAGCTTTTTGACGGCGGCTACATCACGCAAAACGGGCAAATTTTCTCGCCGCGCGGTGTCTGCTTGCCATTCGATGCCAAAGCCGACGGAACCGTCCCCGCTGATGCAGTAACAGCCATCGTGCTGAAGCGCTACTCCGCCGCCGAGGAGGACGGCACACCAGTATACGCCAAAATCGTCGGCGCGAGCTTTGGTTCTGACGGCGCACTGGAAAAGGCGGGCTATCAGGTGCCCTCCCCGCGCGGCCAAGCCGAGGTCATCAAGTCGGCGTGGAATATGGCTGGTGATGTGACCCCAGAGCGACTGCGCTACGCTGAGATTCACGGAAGTGGAACCCCGATAGGCGATGCCCTGGAGCTGGAAGGCCTAGCTCTGGCAATGAAAGAGCTGGGCGCCATCAGTCACCGTTTCACGGTTGGCTCGACCAAAGGCAATGTTGGAAACACGCAGCATTCGTCAGGCCTGGTGTCGCTGATTAAGCTCTGCAAGTCGATGCAGGGTGGTGTCATCCCCGCTACCAAAGGGCTCGACACCCCCATGATCAACCCCGGTCTACCGATTGACCTCGCTATGCAGAAGACGCCGCTGGTGGAGGGTGATGTTCTTGCGGTTTCGGCGGCCGGTTGGGGTGGTTTGAACTCGCACATCATCTTTACTTATCCGGAGGAACGGCTCCACAAGAAGACAACCACTTTGATGCCAGCAGATATCTTCAAGAGGCAAAGACTGGAAGCCCCCCGATTGTAGAAAGTCGTAACACATCCAATGTCGTATGTTCTTTTATCAGCATAGGTCTCTACCTACTATCCTAGCAATGTTAGCGGTTTCGACAGTCTATTGGGTCACGTGGAAGTGGGGTGAAACCACACTTGCTGAGCTGAGCTTCTGGGTTATTTGGGCGGACTAAGATGGCTAACCAAAACTGTTGATAAAAACTTCAAAGACTTGATTTGCTCTGAATAACAGATTCTCTCAATCACACAACTCGAAAGCAAGCTCTCCCGTGGCCGCAATCCGTTTTCGGCTCAACCTCACCACAGGCTGACGGCTTCCCCGCATCACCGAACTCGAACACGGTGCCGTGAGGAGGAGTTATGCAGCCAATCGTTGATGTTTGCGCGTTTCCGGTCGCTTAGGGCTTGCAACGCCCGGCCCGTGGACATGCCGGATTTTCATCCCGACCGGCTAACTACCCCAGATCACCGCCTAGGGTAAAGCTTCACTTCAAGATATAAAGCTTGAATGTCTGCGTACAAGTTCTAAGCCTGCTTTTCGTGTTTAGTTGCATTTGACTACTAGCTAGCATCCTGCTACTCACGCTTCATTCAGCTTGGACAGAGTGATGCACTAAAGCCAGGAGGCTCAGGCCCACAAAGTTGTTCATTCCAACCATGTTGCTAGCTTTCCTCTTTAACCCGTATATCCTTGTGGGGATCTTCATATTCTACTTCTATCTCCTTCCCTATCTACGACTATGGTACCTTCGTGATATCCCTTCACCATTGCCCGCCGCCTTTTCCAACCTTTGGCTTCTATATCAGAGTCGGAAAGGAAAAAGATATCAAGCTGTGCATGATGCCCATAATAAATACGGAAAGCTCGTGAGGATTCAACCAGACCATGTATCTATCGCAGATGACGATGCCATCCAAGCCATCTATGGCCACGGAAATGGGTTTTTGAAATCGTGAGTGTGGTCGAACCGTATATGACTTGCATTTGCTATTGCATTGCAGCACTTGCCTTCCTCTAGAGCAACCGCCTTGGTCCTTTCTCTCTTCTTCCATTTTCCCCTTTTTTTTCCCTCACGTGCCTGCTGACATCATTCCAAATTAGTGAATACTACGATGCCTTCGTATCTATCCGCCGTGGCCTGTTTAACACCCGCAGCCGGGCTGAACATACCCGAAAACGGAAGACAGTCTCCCACACTTTCAGTGCCAAATCAGTTGGCCAGTTCGAGCAATATATCCATGCCAATCTGCAACTTTTCTTCCGGCAATGGACGAATATCTCAGAAGTGCAGCGTAACCCGAAAACTGGATACGCATCAATTGACGCATTGAATTGGTTTAACTACCTTGCCTTTGACATCATCGGTGATCTCGCATTCGGTGCTCCGTTTGGTATGCTATCAAAAGGAAGAGATTTTGCAGAAATGAGAAAATCTCCCGACGCTCCCGCTTCTTACGTCCCTGCTATCCAAGTTCTAAACCGACGTGGAGAGGTTTCTGCGACACTCGGATGCTTCCCTTCTCTAAAGCCCTTTGCGAAATATCTCCCAGATCGGTTCTTCCGAGACGGGTTAGAAGCGGTGAATAACCTTGCTGGTATTGCGGTAGCCCGTGTTGCCGATCGACTTCGTCCGGAGGTAATGGCAAACAATACTCGAGTAGATCTCCTATCTCGACTGATGGAGGGTCGCGACGAGACCGGTGCAAAACTCGGCCGCGAAGAACTTACAGCTGAAGCGTTGACACAGCTCATTGCAGGATCAGATACGACTTCAAACACTTCCTGCGCCATGCTCTACTGGGTGCTGAGAACTCCGGGCGTTATCGAGAAATTGCGAGAAGTTCTTGACGCAGCAGTTCCCTCACATGTTGAGGTCCCATCTTTCTCTATGGTTAAAGATATTCCTTAGTATGTGATTCTCATCCTACTGTTATCTCTCTTGTAAATAAGCAACTAAACCCATTATTAGCTTGACATGGGTTATTTGGGAGACAATGCGCATTCACAGCACCTCATCACTCGGTCTTCCTCGAGAAATCCCACCAGGCTCACCACCAGTCACCATCCAAGGCCACGTTTTTCACCCAGGAACCATCCTCTCCGTTCCCGCATATACCATTCACCACTCACCAGAGATTTGGGGACCTGACGTGGAAGAATTCATTCCAACTCGATGGGATCCCGCCCGACTAACCCCACGACAGAAAGCGGCATTTATTCCCTTTAGTTACGGCCCCCGCGCATGCGTTGGAAGAAATGTCGCAGAAATGGAACTCCATTGCATCGCCGCTACGGTATTTAAGCATTTTGAATTCCAATTAGAGCAGAAAGGGCCCATGGAGACCTCTGAAGGATTTTTGAGGAAGCCCCTTGGTTTAATGGTTGGTATTAAGCGGAGACAGCTAATCTCAAATTGACCAATTGTGATTTATTAGAGAAATGACAATGAAGATGGCTTATGACTCTTGGGACTAGGAAGCAAATGCTTCTCGGTTATACAAGGTCGAAAGATTCGGTATCAATGTTTATCATACCTAGGCACTTATAATTTCATTTCGGGATGAACATATAGATGAATGTCCATTGTCTTTTAGACATAGGCGGAGGTTGAATTTAAAAGCTAGTTTTGAATCCTTTTTACCATATCCAATCTCTTATCTCAACCTCTTTGCGATCTTGTATACAATCCCGTATACGAATCAAAATGGTTGAATGCAAAGCCAGCTTATCAACTAGTCGTATTCTTGCCCATCAACTTCAAAACCCATTCAACCAACATACCAAGATCCTCACAAGTCTCGAAGACTCGAGAAATCTGTGAATGCAATCGACTCTTTTCCTCTTGCCGCCCATTATCACCTGTGTCGTCAGCGGTATTACTAGGCCAGAGGCCAGATATATTCGAGATACTGATCTCCCCACCGAGACAGATATCGACGCCAATCATAACTTGCCTGGAGACCTGCGCTAATGGCGTTAGTGAATTGGAACGCTCCGCAATCATCTTCTCGTCAACGTTGAAGACAAGTAAGATCGAAGGCGGGAAAGACAGTGGTGTTCTCAGGGAAATGTCAACTCGGATTTCTTTGGTGGGCGACACGGAAATTGCTGACTCTGAGATATTAGAATCGCTTTTCTTTTCGTGTGTTATTAGAGAATTGAGTCTGCGCTCTGTAGAATCCATATTGCTAATAAAGTATCCATTTGGCCGTTCTTCCCTGAAGATTTTCGGTTTTTGAGCATCAACTTTGGACTCCGTTTTGGAGTTTAGAAAAAGCCGCCGTAGAATGCTGGAAAGAAGGGCATATTGACGCAAAATCTACAGGATTTCCAATGTTTAGCAATGCCTTCCAAAAAAAAACAGCTTTCAGGGCTAAGGCAC
The DNA here is from genome assembly GCA_001430935.1 of Amauroascus verrucosus. Lineage (NCBI taxonomy): Eukaryota > Fungi > Ascomycota > Eurotiomycetes > Onygenales > Onygenaceae > Amauroascus > Amauroascus verrucosus. The sequence goes on from LJPJ01000934.1 coordinate 187,981, forward strand.
AGTGGGACGACTCACAGGAAGTACTTCCGCTAATTGACGCGGATGGGAAAAGGGTATATCGCGGATTGTACGGCCCGGGACTTGCTCAACCGTATTGAAAGTATACGTGTGTTGCCATTTTACCGGATTGCCAGCTGGGTCGAAGACGGAAATCTCCCTTTTATACAATGGCTGTTTGCGTTCAGTCTCTGCAAAATTAAGGCTTTCTCCCTGCGAAGGGATCAAGAGGCTATCGAAGGTATTAGTTTTGTACTCCTGCATCATATTTGCACCTAGGATTCGATAGATCTCAGTTGCGGCAAAAATGGGTAGATCAATGGAAGGTTCAAGTCGCGCCACGAAGCGCATATTGGGTGTTGTTGAGGATAATATTGTCGGTTCAAGCGTCACGGACTCCGGATTATTGCTAAGAGGCGACACCAGGGTTGGGGGAGGCTCTGTCCAGTTAATAATTTTGATCTCAGGCTCATTTCCACTGTCATCCTCATTGCCAATGGTTATGAAAACTTCTTCTGAAATCCAATCTCTAGACACTCGAAGCGATGGGTATCCCGTTTCGCATTCTATATTGGCACTCCAAAGGTTAGTTTTTATTGGTGTTTCTTGTTCTTCACTATGTGTTGGCTGGTAGATATCCATCGCATTCTCCGATGAGACTTGTTTGAACTCAATTTTGCGCCTTTGCTCGAGCCAGTAATCAAGCACCAATCCAACGTGATTTCCCTTATGCATGGACGGTTTTCCAACCCATCCTTTACACGTATGGTCCAATTGGCCACGCCAAGTTCCATGTTTCTTCTCTTCTTCCCAGATCCTTTTTAAGCATTCATAAATACCCTCGACGGCCTCAAAGCAATTGATTTCCCTGCTTAACTGATCGAGCCTCGCTAGTCGCCGTAAATTTTCGTGGAAATCTATCATGGATTTCCAATTTCCAGACTGTTGCGGCTGCTGTTCTCCAGGTGCAAGTTGCAGATTCCGTTTCAACACTTCTGATGCTCCGACCCTTCGCTCCCCTTCGGGCGCACCGGGAGTCGCATACCTCAAAGTAACATTCTTAACATCTTCTTGACCTGGTTCAAACTCGATTTCCAAATCGAGAGAATTCCCAGCTATACTAAGATCATCATCTTGCCACATGCATTCTAGACCTTCCAGTCTTCCTAATCTTTCAACACCCTCGCGACATACTCCCCTTCCAGCCACTCGTGTTCGAAGTAGCTGCACCACGTCATCGATCCTTTTCCTTCTCTCTTCCTCCATGTCCTTTGGGCCAGTTATACCCAAGGAAGGAATCGCTATGGGGTGCATCTCGCCCTCATTCATGCCCTGGCCGCCTAGAGCATCATTCGCTGCTGGAGAAGGGGTGATTCCGCCCAAGCCAAGTGCTAAAAGTGCCGAGGGAGAACTAAAAATGGCTACGTCTTCTATTCCAGTCGTAGTGATAGGGAGCGGTGTTGGATATTGGTGGGATGATATGCTGGGATGGTTCTGATGTCCTGGGCCTGATCCAGAGGGGGTCCTCATGGAAGGACATTTGTGGGATAAAGGTCGGCCCATGGGAACCGCCGACGGATGAGGAGAAGATGTGAATTGGGTGGGAGTAGCGCCCACATTGCCCTTGGAAAACGGTGTTGCCATTGCGACTGTAGTATTTGGATGAATCTGCTTAATGTCTAAAAAGAAGCAGGGGAAGTCTATCATAAGATATCGAGGATAAATCTCTTAGGAAGCGATGCAAATACTGGCATTCGGAGCCCTAATAAAATGCATCACAAGGACATATCGATTCGATGACCCAAATCAACCATTTCTGGAGTCCTTTGAAGTTTGCTTCATGTAGTCGATGTAGATCATGGAAGCATTTGCAATTCCTCAAATGCGTAAACGACACAAATAACACATTCGGGATTTTTGGAATGTATGTACAGCTTCCAATGGCAGATTTTCTTCCTCTGAAGCAGATGGAGAGAGAGGTTGGTTCAAGCTCAACGGACGTCTTGCTGCTTTTGTGTATCTCCGTGCCGTTTTAATCAAGCTAGTTAACTAGTTAGGTAAGCAAACTTAAACTTGGCAAACCTCATGGAATAATTCGGGAATCTACTCCCTAGTTACTGTTGTCAGGAAGCTACGGGATCAACGGCATATCATACCATCTAGTGGGCTCACCACTAGAGGACGTTCTCTTTTGGTCGAGTAGCACACAGGTATGATAGTTGCTCTCGACGCGATAACTGTGTCTTACTTTATACGCAGAAATTCTATTTCATGGGCTTTTTTTGATGCAAGCTAAGCAACAATATGTCCATTTAAAGAATGCAAAATATGTGCAGTATCATCTGGCCATACAAGTCAAAAACTAACTAAAGTTCTGCGCGGCGGCCACTAAATCTCGCGCCGTGTATATTCTCCAAGGTCATCGGATTGCGAGAATCTGAGCTTTGTATCGCTTATTTACCGCTGCCGTTATAGAGGAGCTTGTTGGTGGTTCCGGCACCTGGATTGCGGACAACGGCAAGACCAAGCTGCTTGATGCGGTCGCAAGCCTTGTTGGCGGGGATCCTCTCCTTGGCGATGAGGTAGGCACCCATACCAGCAACGTGAGGAGCAGACATGGAGGTTCCGGACAAGGTGCGGGTACCGCCACCGGGTCTCAAGGAAAGAATCTCCTGACCGGGAGCGTAGATGTCGACTGTGTCTCATGTTAGCAATGTGAAGATACACATTTTGAGTGCAGATGCATACCAACGGATCCCCAGTTGGAGAAGGAAGCCTTGTTGTCATTGATATCAGTTGCGGCGCATGTGCAGATGGTTGGCTCAGAAGCTGGGGAGCTGTTGGCAGCGTCACGCTATGGATCGGGTTAGCTCAAGGGCAGTTGGTGGATGGGACCTTAAGGACTTACGTTGTCATTTCCAGCAGCGACAGCAACGTGCATGCCTGCCTTGAAAGCATTGGCAACAGCCATGTTTGAAGCCTCGCTCTTTCCACCACCCAAACTCAAGTTCATCACGGACTTGTTAATGACATTGTTCTCCTTGGCGTGGTTGACAGACCAGTCAATACCAGCAATGACACCACTGGTGGCGCCAGATCCTCGAGCGTTAAGCACCTTAACGGCAATGATCTTGACCTTCTTGGCAACACCATAGGTCTTGGAGCCAATGGTACCGCCAACATGGGTACCGTGACCGTGACCATCAGTATCATCATGGTCAACGTGGTTGGAACCCCAAACGGCACGGCCTTCGAAGTCGGGGTGTTTGATATCGACACCAGTGTCGACATCATAAGCCCAAACACCTGCACCAGCGGTGTCGTCATAGACGTAGTCCTTCACACCCTTCTGCCTGTGAGAGACACGACCTAGACCCCAGGTTGGGGCATTGGGTTGCGTAACAAGGCGGGAGATTTGCACAATCTGGTCGGGCTCGATGAATGCGACCTACACTATCATTAGTATTGCACAAGATGGGTTGGCCGTAACAACATACATCAGAGTGCTGGGCGATTTCGTTGACAGTGTCCCGATCGAAAACACCGCTGTAACCTTTCATCGAGTGGAAGTCAAAGGTTTTCTTGATACCATGGCCGAGGAGTGCTCGCCTGGTCAAGTTGGAGTGGTGCATGTCAGAAACCCAAGCGCGGTGGGTGCCGAAGCTCTCTTGTGAGATATCGTCCTTCATCACGACGATGTATTGGTTGGGAATGACATCGTGAGGGCGACTGGCAGCGAGGATCTCTGCAGCGTTGGCTGCGGAGGCAGCTGCAAGGGAGAGAGATAGAGTTTTGAAGAAACCCATGATGGAAGCCGATTCGAGATAATACGATTCCAGATGATGTTGGCTGATGGTTGGAGTGAAGATGAAAGCTGGGCGCTTGGTGGCCTTTTATACATCCACGACGCCGCCCCATCGTTTTACCTGGCGAAAGACTCACCGTCACTTATGCCGTTATTCCTGCAATATCCATTATCAAAGTAACGTTAAGCTGGGTATAGACATCACGAGGGGGTGTATTTGTGGAGCGCACATTCGGATATTCATGGACACACAGACTCTACGCCGCAGACCAATAATAAGGCGCTTGCCACTAGAGTCATACCGTCCATCATTAACTTGCAAATAGCAAAGGTTGCGTACGATTAGGGGCAACTGCCGTACATGTTCAAGGGTATGGTGGATAGGTCCATATGCTTCAAGGGCACCGTGAGCCAGCCGACGGGCGATAATAGAAGCTCATTTCATGAACGGAACCGAAATTCAGGAACAGGGATATCCAGCGACGGTTGACACTTCAGATTGCGCTGATCAATGCATTATAGACAGCGGGATCCACAATTCTACGATGGAAGGCAGTTAAGACAAACAACACCTCCCATTTGAAGTAAAGTAGTCTATTCTGGAATAGAGAAAATAGCATTGTTCACAAACAACAAAAAAATAGCCTTCTGCTCCGATGGTTAATATTGCCCTGGCATAGCACAGGAGAATGCGGGATACCGGCCTAGCCTCACATACTATAACACGGGTAGAGTGTAAACATAGAAGAAATACATTGTTTCACCATTGGGTAGTCTACTTGATCGAAGGGCATAACCGCCGATACAGAACCTTGTACATATTACCCTATGGCGATCGACAGCTAAAAGAAGCGAGCAGCATCATGTTTACGATCATACCCCGAGTCCAGCCTTCGAAACGGTGGGTGCTTCTCTCTCAATCCAGAAGCACCACCGGACAGTGTAGAGGTCTCTCAGCCCCCCATCCCTTTGCGGTAAATCGGCCCGTCCCCGAAGTTCCTCAAGATTTGTAATACTTATTCACAATTTCCTCTGAAAGTAAGCGTATAAAGGAGGGATGTGGGGTAAGTAAACAAGACCGGGGTGTATATATAAGACGGGCCCGTAAGTCATGAGACCCTGAGGGGAAATGTGTAAGTGTATTCCGGGGTCTTAATCCCCGAGGTCCCCATCTTGAGCGCAAAAATCGCACGCAAAAACCATGGCTAGTAGTGACGGTCAAGGAGAAAATTTACGGGTCAATATTCCAACTAGAACGATAGATGAGTTCAAGGCAAAAATGACGGATGAAGGTAAAAAATCCAACAGTAGGCACACTGTATATAGCATCTCCTAACGCCAAAACAATAATGTCCTTGCTATTCCCCGGTAGAATAGCGTCATTCAAACAGCATAGTATTTCGTACCAAGCAAAGGGCGGACTTATTCGAAGGCACTGATACGGGAATAAGGCGTCATGAAGCGGCATCTGAGTCGTCAATCTTGTCACCGGCCACCCTTCATGTTCCTGATTGCCAAACACAATCTCGGGGGCCTCCAACGAATGATTGAAATTCTAGGATTGGACCGAGGACCACGAGAACGCCGGATCAGCGATGACAATTGCGCGTATATTATTTAAGCCTTGAGGAGTGGGGTTCTGCGAAAACTGCGCGAGGGACAGTTCAGCCCGACGAGCAAGCAAGGGTTTGGGATACTGAAATAACAATAGCACCCCATGCTAACGTGGTGGCGGAACCAGCGTGAGATCAGGGAGGTAACCAAAAAAACAGCCGATGGAGGCCGGAGTTTGAGATCCAGGAATCCACGATCATTTGTATCTTGAGGCCCAAACGCCAATGATTTCGCAAACGAGAATTTCGATTGATGTAAAGAACATTCGACTGCCTTACACCATCCCGTTTGATGCCGCAAGATCGACTGATGGGTTTGTTTTGGATGGCTGATCGATGGTTGATCGATGAAACGACAGACGGGTTAAGATGAGGGTATGTTGAAATAAGCTTCAGCCGCTAGCGTTTCAATACGCCATGTTACGAGGCCGGCAAAAGCAGCTATTGGACGAGAGCGAATTAGCCTTGAGTCTGTTGTGTTTTATTGGGTGGTATTGTTACCAGTTTCTAGCCGTGACAAGCCATATTAAGAAGTTGGGGAAACGTCTTATGATCGACAACACACTCCGCACGTAAACATCACCGCGTCACCAACGCCAAGGTTGACTGTCAGGTACAACCGGCATTTTATTCATGACTTGCATTCGAAGGAAAAAGCCCTGCGGGCACATCTCACCTCCGGATATTACTGACACGTGAGTTGCGTGCTCGTTTAATGTCCTCGACTACCACCACAATGGAACTCTATTTCCCGAAGACGCTGTGTCAGCCTCACAGCGTCGGTTACACTTAGAGCTTGTTCGTTCAAACTTCCACGCGAGAAATGATCAAGCAATTAAGGTGGCGTGTGCGCACCAGAAGCAAGATTTATTTTCTAGAACAAAATGGCCCCAGAGGTGAAGGAGGGCATAGCGAACCCCCTGCACAATGCAACCCATGAAACTATGTTAATAGTCGGCCGACATGGCTAAAATAAAGTGGCGTTTCACGCCAAAAATTTTCTCTGCTGGGAGAGCGTTAATTGTATTGCGCATCACCATCTCCACCTTCTCGATGGGTGAGAATACCTTGGGTGCATCTCCCTTCAGGCTCCTTCTCAAAGCACGAAGGTTTGCATGACTGCGATCGTCAACATGCCAGACGATCGGAACCAACTTAATTTCGACCTCTTAGCCAAGCGGGATGGCTTGAGAGGATTTCAATAAATATTAGGTTATCAGAAACATCCCACACAGAAACTTCCTTCTGCATTTACTCTAGAGCCGGACGGGAAAGTCGTTGATTTCCCCGTTTGCTTAGTTCTCGCACCAAAACGTTCACAATTAGTAAAGCGCCAGGAAATACAACCCCCGGAGTGCGAGTAAAGTCCCTAGTCTTCGGGTTCAAAAACTGCGTTTTCCCACGCGTACACGCATTCCAGCCCGGCAAGCGGTTTCCACGTCGTAGAAGCGGCACTCGCGCTTTTCGGCTCCACATTCCATGGAAAATCCCTTCTCAAGTTGAGGATACCCGTGATCTCTTCTGCAATGTGTTTATACAGGTTGTTGCCTCCTCGTTTAGCCTTTTTGTTAGTTGGCATTCCAGCAGTGCAACATCATACTGCAATGCCTATCCCATCAATCAGCAGTGTCGAAAAAGTTGAACAGCAAGGCCCTTACAATGCACGGACCCATGTTACGCCTGTAGCTGGCTTCGAAGGGATTGCTGTGATTGTACGCTCAAGTCGTGACCGTTGGCTAGTACTCTTCAAACTCCAGGCTGATGTAGTAGCTCGAAGGCTAATGGATTTGCAAATATCTTAGCTTCACATTGTGTGGACGCTATGATTATAACTCTAGCCAACGAAGTTTCTGGGTGTGTTCGCTAGGGTGTATTGGGAGACGACATAGGAGTCGCCTGTCAATGTAAGGTTAACGCCATTCTCCAGCTCCAGCCTGACTGCCAACAAGACTTAGGTATCATTCACTTTAGCCTTCCCTTAGGTGGCCCCCACACACAGCCAATTGTTTATAGTTTCCTAGGGAGTAAAAGAGAAGTGACAGTCTGTGCTTGGTGGCTTGAGGGGAGTAGTATAGGGGATGTAACTCCAGAGTCGAGGTCTAGACCGCTCCTAAACCCTTGGTGCAGAAAATCACAGACATTTGTTATATTGAGAATTAATGATGTGAACTTTTTGCAATTTCCATAAGGTCTCTCAGCAACAAGTCTCTGATTACAACCTTTGGATGAACTTGTCAGTTGACAGTTTGCCTGTTTGTTTCCGCTTTGGTTAGTTAACCCAGCTAGTTATCGGCGGTTCGTACCAGAAGCCACCAGCCAGACCCACCGCACTATTTTAAGAACTTCGTTTGAGGCCATGGCATCATCTCATTGTTTTTATCCGCTCAAAAAGTTCCCGTACAGCAGAAAAAATTATCTTGATCGAGGCACCGACACATTCATTGGCCTGGCGATTGAAAAATGGCTCAATTGACACTACCTTCTGTCTTAGGCTCCTGTCGTCGATCCATTCTAAGCTCAAAAAAGCTCCAAACCCGGTCGCTATCAACACTTCAAGGGCACCCTCACATTGTAAGGTCCAATACCATGAGTCGCACTTCCAACAAGTCCAAGAATATCTATTCCATTTAGCTTTACTAACTGAGAAAACCTAAGTTCGTTTTTCCCAACAAAATCTCCCCGAACACTCACACACTCTCTCTCCTACCCACCGACCCTCCAACGGCGGAGCTTGCCATTGGCGCCACTTCCAAAATACCGCCGACCCCGAGTTCGTTCGTCGGGAATCCGCAGTTTCTTACCATTCTGCAATCCGTCGTCGCCGAGCATGCGCACGAAGATCCAGACATTAAATCTCAAGCACAGGTCATGGCCTCTACGGCTGGGGCAAACTTAGGGTCAGGCGGGGTATTTTTCTCTCCGAAACCTCAGCGCAGGAGGCCTGGGTACGGCGGCGGAGGTGGAGCTGGAGGAGATTCCAGCGGCGGAGCAAGTGGCCAGGGGGGAATCGGGTCCGGCGGGCGGGGCGGGTTCATCCACGTTTCGGATGCCCGAAACCCACCGGAATACGGACGGATTGCTTGGTAGTACAATGCGCTATCCCCCACTATTTGGTTTAGTATTTTAATTAACATTCTTGCCAGGCCGGAAGACATATTCGGGAGCTTAGAGGTAGACGAAAATGGAAATATCGAAGGGAATGGGAACTATCAACCCAGCGGTATGTTGCCTTAGTACATTCATCAACAATGCCGTACCTCAGTACCCGTTTTAACTGTCTCCGTCATCCAGGGACGTATAGAATTGTAACGAGGAATGGAATGTAAGTATAGCTTACCATCTACTTTTAAATTCAAGTTTAACCTCCCGCAGCCTTGGATTGAGTCCATTTTTAAGAGAAAAGCTCACCCTGCGCCTACGAGCAGAAGAACAGCGACTACACCGATAATAACGTTTTGTGGGCCGATAGTTAGGTTGATTTTGTTGTACGATAGCAAGGGCGATGGAGTATTATTGTGCACATTAGTTAGTTGTGGTTTGGGTTCAATCGGTAAGTCTTGATCAGATATCACCTTAGTGCATTGCTAGTTCTGAGCCAGCATAACCCATCTATAATATATATAATCTTCTTTACCAAATTAGTTTCAGTTGTCCTAGTTTGTCTAGCATCCCAGCTCTGAAGAGAAAACAGGTAGTTTTGTTAAAGTGTTTAGTTTGTTTATAATTTTGAATGCCATGAGATGGCTGCATTCTGGCTTCTTCAAGTCTCGGATTTTCGATTCTGAATTCTCGAGGAGCTAATAAAAGAAGGCTGAAATGCGCCCTATCGGAACAAGAACTCCAATACTTTTTGGAATTCGTTAAGGAGTGTGTCTTCCTCATTACTACACTCAACTCCATGCCTACCTGGTGTAAGGCATAGAAAAGCTAGAGCCAGAGAGAGAGGATAGCCTGGGTATCAGAAACAAAACCATGGTGAATGGTTGCGAACCAAGGGTGGTACCTAGATTTGGCAAGCGAGTTTTTCCATAAGAATGTGCATTAGTGATGTCAAGGTCATTAACCAGACTTATACGTCACATAGTTGACCCTGTATAACAATCTAGCCCTGACAGGTGATGGAGAAAGTACAGCCAAGATAGGAGATATTGTAACCCTTGCATGAAGTCAGTAGATGATGTTTCACAGAGCATGTCCGGCATTGACTTGAAGGACATTGTGCTACAGGTTAATGAGCATGGCGGTGCATAGGAAGCAATAAATTCGCGCAAAGGGCCATTCAAGATAATGGGCGCGCAAGTGATACTCACTAGGTAGTATAGGGAGGAATCACGAGAATGCGGTCAACAGCACTCCGTAAGAAAAAGCTATTGAACAAAAAGCTCTTTTATCCAATTTAGGTAGTTCGAGTCCTAGCTGAACCTCGATTTTCTATTTTTTATTTTTTAATTTTTTGCATTGCATGGCAATCACATTTTTCGACCGTCCTGAAAAGAGAGGTCCGTATTCCAGTTGGTAGTTAGCCGGTTGGCTTGGTCGTTATCGGAAAAAGAAATCTCAGCGGGCCGCTAGTTAGGCAGTCTTGATGCTGGGCGCTCTCAAGTTCCATCACTTGCAGACTTGACAAGTGAATCTGGCCAATCGCTCGAAGAACTGCCACAAGGGGGTAGGCGAACCTATCTGATTTGTCTAAACTCCAGCGCAATGTACGAAACACCAATTGGATTGAACTGTAGGGGCTATATTATCTCTTGGTTGAATGGTCAAGGCTCCAAGCCCTGAAGAATCAAAACAAAATATATGATACCTGTCCCGATTTTATCAAGAAATCTTGCATTTGATGCGGATGGATTGTTAAAAGTGGTCCAAAAATAATTCACCAGCAACTCCAAGATCCTCAACCCCAAAACACATCATAGGACCCTTACGTCATTTGGCATTTTCGTTCAACTGACGAGAAGAAGCCTTTAACTGGCAGTCCATGACCATTTGAATACGTGATACTGCGTAACGTGGAAAGGCTGTGGAAAAATAAAAAATTCAATAAAAGCCCTGTGAGTATGGATTACATCATGTGTGATGTAGTTCTGCTCAAGAAGTTCGGCTGTGTGGAAGATAGTTTCGTGATTAAGCCATGTATTATTATCCCTCAAAAACGCGATCTATCACAGCTGTTTCCCGAGTGCACCATTGCGACCCGCGAGTAACTAGATCAATTATCGCACTCCTGAAGTCTTGCAGACTAGGCGAGAATCATCGCGAAAAGCCACTGGCGTGATTGCTTCCCTTTTCTATCATCCCTCTTCCCGGCTTTTGCCTTGATAGGCATTCATCACTGGGATTCGCCAGCTGATCACCAGAATCTGGTGACGCATTGGCCAATATTCGATACCAAAAACCACAACAGTATCGTGTAGTTCGGCTACAGTTGATCAAGCGCCGGGTAGCAATTCCTCATACCCCGCGATATTTGAGGCTGGAAGTCGCCAGGTCGAAAACGTTGATAGCGGCTCCCCGCATCCCGCTTGGACAAGTTGAGGACTTCCGGAGTCTTCCCGCGTAACCATTTCCACATGCACCGCACGGCCGGTAAGAAACTCCCGTCCAGCGAAGTCAGTTGGGGAAGAAGTGTGGGGGGCGAAAACAGGGCTGATGATAAACCACGAAAGTCATTGACCCTGCATTTGGCCAATCAGAGGCCTTTTGTTTATCTTCATTCAGCATCTCAATTTCCAGCCTTTCTTTAGTCTTAACTGCTACTTTTCAAGGCATTGTATTGTATTCCCCCTTGGCGCTAGTGCATATTTCTTGTTGTATGAACCCATACCTATTTTCTCGAATCTGCTAAAATTTTTGCCTTGAGTGTGTTGAGGCTCAATGAAGCCCACAGTGGAATAATCCGTATTACATAAGTTAATGGGCCTCACTGGATTGGCTAGAACCAGCCCGACTCCACCCGATGACGGAAGAAAACAGGGATATCTTGGATCGGCCTTGCCTGTTTAAAAATGGCTAATCCGTTAACGGACGATAAGAGATCGGCCCTTGCATAAGGAAATCGATCCTGACGGCGAATAACAACCAATGAAACCGAGGTAGTTTGCAGGGTTAGCTAAGCTGAGCTATTTTCCCAACACTTTTCGACCAGTCCGTTGTATGAGGAATGGGTATCAGAATCTCACCGATTTTTACAAGACATGCTTGTCTGGTGTATTGATGCCCGACGGCTGGGCCAGATCCGCGAAGCGGTCAATTGAGCGAGCAGATTGGATGCTTCTCGATTTTGGTGAAACGTGAAGCAAGGAACATCAAGGTGACAAGGGGAAGCTTACCTCCACGAGCTTTGCCTGCTCCAATCCAGTATCATGACAACGCTGCGTTCGTAAATTCGTGATTGTGGGATTGCCAATGCCAAGGGGTTCCTGAAGGAGCTCAGCGAGTCGCTTCTTCCCCTCCTCGTCGTTGATAAGCATGAGATAAGCCTATCAGCCCTCCAGATTTCTTATCAGGGTTTTCGCAGGGAAGTAATTCACCTGGGCTTCGGTATTTCATTACGGTAACAAAACGGAAATCGCTGGTTCTGAAACAACTGCCACACAAGGCCACGCAGGGCGCGGTGACGCCACACGCGTAAGTGTATGTACTCCAAAGTCAGGAAGGTTTCTCAGCGACACTGCTTTAAAGACTGGCCTGAATTCTTCCGTTTCAAGCTTGGGCACTTGGAATGTAGCCTGGACTTGTTACAGGAAATTTGCTGCCTCCAGAATTCAACTAAAAAGAGAAGATTGAAGTTGGTCGCTCCATACAATTTAATGCCTCAGTTACTGCTTGTGACACGAGGTGAATGAACTTTCACTCTCTAGCCACAGGGATTTCGTGGAACACACGTGATTTAGCTTCCTGTTCTGCCCGAGATTCCCTTCGAAGTTTCTATTTTCAGCAAGTTCTGGCCCGTTGCACCGCCTCAACCAGCTGAGGCATTAAACTCTAGCGCGGAATCCGTGATACAGCCACGCAGTTGGGTATTACCGTGACGGTATTTTCCCGAAGGATGATGGAAGAAAAACCTGATCCCACACAGCTTCCCGTTCCTTATCTTTCTTTCCCACTAAACCCATTCCCGCACTTTTTCATAAAATCTTCATCTTCCCTTCCTTCTTCCTCCGTTCTCCACTAATCCTCCCTCTCACTTCTGTGATATCCTTTGAATCTATTCTTTTCGTGTGGCTTCGTCAAATCTCCCCTCCATCTTTTACAAACAAGCTCTTCTTGTGCTTTCGCTCAGTTCTCTGAAGTAAACTGCTATCATTAACCCCTCAATTCGATCTACTTGGAACAGTTGCCACCGTGCAGTCGATTACGCCGTTGAGCTACATATCACCTACTATCATGGTGAGTTAAAACTGCTCTCTGCTTAACTTGAGCTCAATTTGTTCAGAGAGAACTAATAAAATACTTCTAACCAGGCGCCCAAATCTCATATCTCCAATGCGGAGAATGTGCGTTGTCTTGCATCGATTTGGCTGAGTCATAGCCTGATCGGTTCACTAACTTGCCTGGTATAGTTAAAAAAGTATATGGAACTTGACCAGCGGGGAAAGATCATGGCAGAATATATCTGGATAGATGCTTCTGGCGGTGTTCGTTCAAAAACCAAGGTGAGTTGTTGCTGCTTGCTCTATCATGGAGTGCTCCTACTCACTTGATATCTAGACCGTCAACAAGATTGTAAAATCTGCCGACGAGCTACCAGAGTGGAACTTCGACGGCTCATCAACAGGTCAAGCTCCCGGAGACAACTCTGACGTCTACCTTCGCCCCGTTGCCATCTTCCCTGACCCTTTCCGCCGAGGAGACAACATCTTGGTCCTTTGCGAGACCTGGGACTCTGACGGTTCACCCAACAAATACAACTATCGCCATGAGGCCGCCCGATCAATGCGCACAAACGCTCATGAACACTTTTGGTTCGGTTTAGAACAAGAGTACACTCTTCTTGGGCCTGATGGGTGGCCATATGGCTGGCCCAAGGGTGGTTTCCCTGGTGCTCAGGGCCCATATTACTGTGGTGTCGGTACCGGAAAGGTTCACTGTCGTGACATTGTTGAGGCTCATTACAAAGCCTGTCTTTATGCTGGTATCAACATCTCCGGTATTAACGCTGAGGTCATGCCTGCTCAGTGGGAATATCAAGTTGGTCCTTGCGAGGGCATTGAGCGTAAGCCTAGCACCCCATCCAGCTTCTCATGATATTGGTTACTAATTGCGGTGTAGTCGGTGACCAACTTTGGATGTCTCGATTCCTCCTCAACCGTGTTGCTGAGGAATTCGGTGCCATCATTTCCTTCGCTCCAAAACCCATTCCCGGTGAGTGGAACGGCGCTGGTCTCCACACCAACGTTTCCACAGAATCGATGCGTAACGAGGGCGGTATAAAGGTCATTGAAACCGCAATGAAGAAACTTGAAGCCCGCCATTTTGAACACATTGCTGTCTATGGTGAAGGCAACGAGGATCGTTTGACTGGACGACATGAAACTGGCAGCATCGACAAGTTTAGCTGGGGCGTTGCCGACCGTGGTGGCAGCATCCGCATTCCTCGCCAGGTCGCGAAGGATGGCAAGGGATACTTTGAAGACAGAAGACCTGCTAGTAACGCCGATCCTTACCAAATCACCGGCATTATTGTCGAAACTGTAAGTGAAATAACTGTGCTACCTGGACCTGCTTCGGAACTCACACTAACATGTCCTATTCTAGCTATGCGGTGCTTCTTAAATCTCGTCTTTTGTTTTCCCTTATACCCCACTGGCGTCACAATCGGATACTGGCTAGGCAAGAATGTCACTAGTAATTAGACTTGTTCTTTTTGGTCATATTTCAAATGCACCTGTTTAACCCCATTTTCGGCATACCCGATCATATCTATTGTTATCCCCGTTCATCTCACCTTACTCCCTAATCGTTATGTGCCCACTCTTTGTATTTGTTTCCGTCTTGCATAGACCCGACCTTATATCTTTATATTTTTGTTGAACCGCGTCGGAAGAAGCACAAGTTTTTTCTATGTTTTGAAATGAGGCCAAAGAAAAAAAGGAGAGAAGGGATCCGGGCTTTACTAGAGAAATACCAAGTCGCAATCACTTTCGGTGGGAATTGTCAATTCTATCCACGAGTATTGCTGGTAAATATCTAGTAAAACCTGCCAAGTTCGCTCGGTAGCCTGTGCTGGGTATCCCGGAGGCATTCGCATATCCGGTTATCTAGTATCTCTCGAAGTTTCATGTTTATTGGTTTGTATATTATCATGGCATTGGGACGGTGTGTATACATGGTGCATGGTTTGTATTCTATCAGAGCGTGGCCCTCGGCTGGGAATTGGGCCGGATATTGCAATCAATTCGCGAAGTTGCGATTCATCAGAATATCTTACCAGCAATCATCTTATTCTCCTCTACGAGGAGCTCAGCTTTGCTCTTTATAACCTACCTTTTGTCTATTAGATGTCTCCCTCAATTACTTACGACCAAACCCAACTGCGCCATAAAAGTAGGTCAGGTTTCTTATGCTTGCTTGTTGGAACAACCGTAGCCGTTCATTATTACAGTGTGCGTAGATATATAATATCTAACAGATGATCTATCGTCCGAACTCGATCTTACTTTTTTCTCCATTTCAAAAACCACACTCCCTCCAGCCCTCTCTGCCTGGTCTCTCTCTTTGCTGCCCCATCATCGCCATCGCCATCGGAACTACCACCGCCTGTAACCTTCTTCCCGTCTACAACCCTCAGCAACACCTCCATCAATACCGCCGCCGAAATACTCCCAAGCAGCATTCCGATCATTACCCAATTACTCTTTCGGTATTGCTTAGCTCCCTTTGCCAACCTATCACTTTCCCACCCCGCATATAACGCATACGTACTCACAATACTGCCTAGGTTGCCTAGTCCCGAGACCACCGCTGAGGCAGCGGCGACGCCTACCTCACCATGGCGTGGTTGGAAGACTTCGTTTGTCCAGGTCATGGTGATGGGGACGGTGGGGCCGAGGCCGAAGCCGACGATGAGGAGGCCGGCGTAGCGTGGCCAGGGGTTGGTGGCGGGGTTGCCGGCGTAGGTGGTGAGTAGGAGGCCGAGGATTTGGAGGGTGGCAGGGAAGCTGAAGAAGAAGACGCGATTCAGGTGGAAGCGGTCGGAGAGAGGGGTTATGAGGAGGATGGAGAGGAGGTCGGACTGTGTGTGTGTGTGTGTGTGCACTTAGGGTGAGCTATGTGTTTTGTTCTTCTTTCCTTTTCGCGTAGGATAACTTATTATATTATAGGAGGGCGATATAGAGGTGTTGGGGGGGGGGAATACGTACGATCCATATGGGAGCGAAGAGCAGACTGAGCTCAACTCCAGTCAGTTTGGGGTTGGTGGCACGGATGATTACCGTCCCATAGCTCTGCACGCCTATCCCTACGCCGACGACGCCGAAGTACATGATTAATAGTGGCCATATACGCCAGTCCATCAGGACACGGCCAAGGTCCCGTAGATTCCATTGTGTGGGATGATAAACGCGTTTCAGGTCACGATAGTGTATCTCCGCATCTCTTCCCGTCAGTGCTGGCGGTGTCTGCGGTAGCCACCTGGTCAGTTTTGATCCAGGATTGGGTGATTCTCCTGGAGGCAAAGGCCGTTCGGGTAACCACCAAAGCAGTAAGATCCCCGTTGCAGTACCACAAACTCCGTAGACGAGAAACATCCATCGAAAGCCAACTATACCTCTTGCACCATCCATCTTTTGGAATCCGGCCGAGACGAGGCCAACCACGGCTGCTGAGACCTGTGCAGCGGTGAAGTAGAAGCCGATTCGCTTGCCCGTGCGGGATGGTGGGTAAAAGAGAGTCAGGTAGTAAGCCATGCCGGGCCAAAGACCGGCCATTACTATTCCAAGAAGGAGGCGGAGAAGACTGGGACGACATGTCAGTGTTCGAAAATACACGAAGTAAAGACAAAATAAATAAAATAAAATAAAGGACAGAAGAAGTGGGCGATTTGAATGAGACATACTATAGTGACCAAGCTGCCTTCACAGCAGCCATACAGCTTCCAATGACTCCCACACCGATAACGATCCGACTCATCCAAATTCTAGGACTCAGTCTAGTCATGATCAAATTCGATGGTAAGTCAAAAATAACGTAGCAAACGTAAAACAGCGCCAAACTCGTCGATATCTCGTGCGGAGTCATTTGCAATACTGTTCCGAGATCATGTTTATCGGCGATATTCATAGTCTGCGCAAGACCAACGGTGGATCTGATAGAAGCACATAGGAAGTAAAGGACCCAGAATGGCGGGATTATGCGCCAATCGAGTTTTCTAATGGAAAAAAAGAAATGGGAGCCCAAGTAAGCTTTTAGAAGAGAATGTCGAGAGCGTGCTCATGGGTGTACCTATATATCCGATCGATTTCAGCTAAGCTGGGCTTGTCCCCAGCCTCCGAGTCTAGTACTTCATTCCGGCAGGTTTCCTTGACGGAGTCTTCCTTAACGGAAGCTTTCAGCTGCTCCGCTAGCGGGTCGGTGGAAGCCGCCATTTGTTTCCTTTATTTTTTTTTTTCAAGTCTAAATGACCTAATTCTCGAGAAAACCGACGACTGTGACAGCTCGCCAGGCACTCAGAGCGCAGAGACTGTCGCAGGATATTCTAGAAATCAAAAGGAAAAGCCAGAGTCGTGGTTAAGTTGGAGCCCAATTGACATCAAAACTCCGATACAAACACCATTTCACCTTGGGAGGTAGCCTAGATAGCCTGCAAAACTCCAAAATCAATCGCCGAGCGAAAGAATGAGGTTAAGATGCGAAGAGACGGGGGGTGTTTAAGTCAGCGCTGGCAAGCAATCCTCTCGTATAAAATTAGAGTTCGACAATGGACTTTTCTTCCGTTTTAGCGCAAAGTGGAGTGGATTTTGAAGGTCTTTCCTTGTCATGAGGTAACGGCGACAGGGTCCTTGGTAGCGAAATTGAGGTTCGTTGAGCCATGGCCAAAGTTTCTTTTCTGGGGGGAAGGGTCATATCAGACTTCGAACAATGGTATCTTAGGAATAATCTATTGTCTACTACAGACTAGCTGTATAGTATGCATTACTCGAAAACAATTCTGGAGTTAGGTTAATGTTAAGAGGGGAGTGAATAATGGTTTCCAGAAACTGGAAACAAGTTTACCCTAAACTGGGTTGTCTTAGTGTATGTTTCGATCATAGCTTCGCTGTTTGTTTCCCAAACAAAACCTTTCCCACCAGTCCTGCTGCTTCAGCACAGGTGCCGAACGAAGCTTGATACCCAAATCCGCCGTGACCATAGTTGTGCACGACGGCAATTCCATTGATACTATCGCGCTCCACCCGTGGGCCTCCTTCTCTGAGAGGACGTAGGCCGACGCCATGGCGAATGATATCAAGAGCTTCTATGCCTCGCTGGTTGCCATTGGCGTCCTTTCCCACTAGTTCAGGGCAAATGGCTATGCATCGTTTCATGATTCGTACGGCGAGGTTAGCGTCCGGCTGGCTTTCATAGTTGTGTCGTTGATAGCAACCTCCTAGGATTGTTCCACCACCTGAAATAGGAATTTGTCAGCTATGGCCTTCTCGGGCTAAGTTCATTCTTGAAAGTGCAAAACAAAGGCCAGAATTCGGTTGACGTGTAGAACCCACCGGCTGCCCTCATCATGATATAGCCAGCTTCATTCGGACCGTCATCGGTTCCTGAGACGGAGAACATTGCTGGAGCTTCGTTGCGAACCAACACTATTTGCCCGCGAGCGGGATATAGCTTTTGATCCTCCACGCCTCCAAGATACTTTGAAGACAGGCCCGTGCAGTTAACTACAACATCGGCCTTTTGGCCGGAATGATGGGCGCCAGCTGCATCAGCAATATGTTTAAAGACAGCACGCTTGAACACAACGCCATTCTTGCGACATTGCGAGACGAGCCACGCGAGGTACACTGGTGCGTTGAGGCAAACTGATGTGAAGCAGGATCCATTGTCAAATCCAGTGGGTAGTTCTTCTTTGGACAGTGAGCGGAACTAAAAGTAGAAATGTCAGCTGAGTTGAATATACGGGGCTAGATTCAATTGGCGATGGCGTACGTCCGGGACAATATCTTTATACCAAGGGTTAGGTTTGATCAACTCTTTGAACCAGAGGCCGGTGTCGGAACTACCGTCTTTGAGACGATTGTATACAATAGAGTCTAAAGGGAAAATAAATAAATAAAAGCCGTGGGTTAGCCAAGCTCTTTTTGCCGCTGTTTATCTGTTCGCAGAACCAAGAGTAACCTTGAAAATGAATGCCCGCTTCGGGGTTATTTCGGGCTAGTTCCTCAAAAACAGGCCAGGTATCTGTCTCCCATTTCGCGTGCGGGCTACCGGGAGCTCCTACACTGTTCAACGAAAAGGAAGCAGCATATCTCAAGTTAGCACAATAGACATGCCAGAGGCAACCTGTATCTACAGCTCGATGAGCCCAACTCACGGTAGGAAGTTTGCTCCGGCCCACGGGGAGCAATACTCAACATTATAGTCCCCTGGCATGTGCTTCGCAGCAACTGTGATGTCGTTCGTCTTATCCTTTGAGAGAAGATATGCGGTGGTCAAGCCGATCACGCCTCCCCTAGTCCATGCGTTAAGTTGTATTGGGCGGCTAGTAGGAGTTCGTGAAGCTCACCCGATGACAACGATTTTGTTGGACGCCATTGTGATTCTAGGATAGCACTGAACTATATATATATAGTATATATAAAAGCTTGTATTCCTGGGTGAGTGTGACTCTTGACACGATGCTCAAAACCCGGACTGGTAAGAACACGATGAGGGGGGTTGATGGTGTGGTTTTTCGTTAGTTAGTTACTAGTTAACTAACTCACGGCGGCCAATGTTCCCGAATCGACTGGTTTCGGCTATCGTTTGCCGAGTGGGAGCAACGAACATCTTCAAAACCCAACGTCAGTTATGTGTGTTGTGCATGACACTCCTCAAACGCCACTAAATACGCAATGCTTGAGTATCTATTTCAAGCTTTGAAAATAGAGCTTATGGCAGTAGTCACCCATTGTGATTGACTACGAAATCATCTTCTCCGTTGGCCTACTCGTACAGAGTCTCGATCCTACGAGGACCAAGATGTGGATGTTTTCACTAAAAAAGAGTGAAAATAAGGTGTTGCCTGACGTTTGTCAAACAAATGTGATCGACCAAGTTGGGAGAGGCCCCTACGGCCTTTGTACGCTCCCTTACATTCGAGGTAGCGCAGGATTGCTCATATTTAATAACCCAGAGAATCCACACTTTAGTTTGCCTCCTTTGGTGTGCCTCACAAATAACAGCAGCTGCGCTGAGACAAGTCCCAAAAGCTCAGGCCCTTGAAGGGTAGCTCAAGAGCACTTCGATATTGCGTCCTGCATTCTTTGCAACTCTGTCAACCCCCATCTTCGCATCCACTCACAGTCTGCTATTCACTCAATTGTAACATTATCCAGTGTCACAGAGAAGGTTTAAAAAGGGGCATTGGAATTCAGATCCAAAATCATCCCAGATTGTATATGCATGTGGTATATATCTTCTGAGAAAAAAAGATGCTCATCTGATTCTCCAGAATGTGCAAACTGAAATTCACATGGTGCAAGCAAAAGTGATGTATAAATAGTGAACTGTTGTGTTACTTGAGTATCAAATGCTTCTCTGAAATCTGCAATTGTAATGGTGGAATCTGTTAGAGAAGTCTCATTACTATCAAGCTCAAAGTAAATGAGAACAATGAGCTCCAGACAAATTTCTGAATTAAAGGGAAGCACCATTCTGACAAATCACTTGTTCTTTTGCTGGTTCATCTGTCCTGGCATACAGTTGCTTTTTAGTCATGTCTTTATATCAAGTGGCAAGCAAAGGAGATTTGCAAGGTGAAGATCTGTAGTCATATTAAGATTGTGATCTGCAAGTTACTCCAGAAGTCAAGTAATGAAAGGCTTTTCCCCTCTAGCTAGCTAAATGTACCACCATGGACAATGCCCTCAGAATGTATAAATTGCAAACCAAGTATAAGTTGTGAGGCGATGACTGGAGCAGCAGGAAATGATATGCTGCCTCCTTTGCTTCGTGAATATTAATTCTAGCAGCATCCATGACCAAACACCAGTGAGTGCCATTTGGGCAGAGATGTCCGATTCTATGAAATTGCGAAAAAGCGTGGCTGATTTGACTATTAACTATAACGTGTGTGTGTGTTAGTATTTGGCGAGAGGGGGCCGAAGGCAAAAGAGTGAGAATCCATCATGATAGCCTCTTAACTACTCCGTACACCAAAAACACTAAACTTTCAGCTGCACTATTCATGTAATTTCATACAAATGAATGTAACACCCCGAGCTTTTTTGATTGGCATTGTCAAAAAATCTGGGTTTCTCCCTGAGAGGAATGAGTGCAGAACGCTGATGAAGGCACTCGCGCTTAACCACTCCCTCTATTGGTTGCTTAACCAGTGGTAGCGGCGTCGGGTGCCAAGCGCTACTCCCGGATTTACGTTTATTCCGGTGAGTGATTATTAAGCAACTCCCACTGTTTGCCATGTGACAGACTTGTTTGCTTGTTCCTTCCGACCCACTTCCAAGCTGAGTTTAGCGTTATAAAAATTGACTGATGAGAAAGAAAAAGCCGATTGAACGGCTTCACCACGCCATGCTCAGACCCTCGTTGCGCCCGCAATTCCTGAAGGATTCGCTCAGAAATTCTTCTGTCTAGTCACATTTGCTCGAAGAAACTGGATTCCTTTCGACACAAAAACTAAGTCGTGAAGAAGCGAATAATCTGGTACCCTGGGAACTCGTTTCGGCTGTGAAGTATGGCGACGAATTCTATTAAATTGTTGACTGGAAACAGTCACCCAGAGCTAGCGCAACTGGTTGCTGATAGGTATGATGATGCTTGTTTCATCTTTGTTCCCGGGCTTTGTGCATGATTGGTTTTGTCAAATTCAGATAATCCTCCTTTTTACTGTGGCTTTTTGAAGTGGCATTTCTCCTTATCATGCATGTACTTCGAGCTCCTTTGTGCCAGAGCCGTTTCGTACCTGTGCGATAGGGCTTGGTGGCGGGATACTTGGGTTTCCACTGCGTGTCCTGAGTGGACTTATCTATTTTTACCATGAGCTAGAACAAAAACGTTTTGTTGGGCATACTGACAATGTATTCCAGGCTTGGGATCGAGCTGACGAGGGTCATGGTTTCGCAATATTCGAACCAGGAAACCAGCGTTACTATTGGAGAGAGCGTGAGAGATGAAGATGGTACATTCCTCTTATCTCCCTAGGACGCATTGTGTCCTGTACTGTAATTTGCTGTGTTATTCTTTGAGCATCTCGACATCATATGCTTGGAGGCCCCATTCTGACTGCCATCAATCCGGGGCTTCTGGAGAAAATACCGCTGTCCATCCTCAAGACGATCGCTAATATTGGATTCTAGTTTTTATTTTACAATCGACACGACCCAATGACATAAATGACGGCCTAATGGAATTACTTATTATGATTAACGCTTGCAAAACCGCTTCAGCAAGACGTATCACTGCAGTTATTCCCAATTTCCCCTATGCTCGTCAAGACAAAAAAGACAAGAGTCGCGCCCCCATCACTGCTAAACTTATGGCAAACATGCTCCAGACTGCTGGATGCAATCACGTTATCACCATGGACCTCCATGCCAGTCAGATTCAAGGATTCTTCAACGTTCCCGTGGACAACCTGTACGCTGAACCAAGCATGTTGCGTTGGATTCGCCAGAATCTCGACGTAGCGAACTGCGTCATCGTCAGCCCTGACGCTGGTGGCGCTAAACGCGCCACGGCCATTGCCGATCGGTTAGACCTCCAGTTTGCTCTTATTCATAAAGAACGACCGCGGCCGAATGAAGTCTCGCGCATGGTTCTTGTTGGTAGTGTCAAAGACAAGATTGCCATTATTGTCGACGATATGGCTGATACTTGCGGCACATTGGTCAAAGCGGCCAGCACTCTAATCGACAACGGTGCAAAGGAAGTGCTCGCTATTGTGACACACGGTATCCTTAGTGGTAAGGCCATTGAAACACTGAATAACGGTCGATTGAGCCGGATTGTGGTTACGAATACTGTGCCGCATGAAGAAAAGAAGCTGCTATGTGATAAGATTGAGACAATTGACATCAGTCCTGTGCTGGCGGAGGCGTGTCGACGAACGCATAATGGAGAATCGGTTAGCTTTTTATTTTCGCATGCAGTGTCTTAAAAAGAAAGAAAAAAGCGGAACGGGTGGTACATGGTTTATGATATGATAACAAATAAATGTCTCTCTCCCTGTGGCTCTCTTGCTTCTGCTCTTGAGCGTTTTTTTTTATTTTGCAGGGATTACCTATCCCCTGTTCTCTATGTTCGATATCATGCCAGAACGAGGTAATGCGGTAAGCTACATCAAAAAGACAAATAATATCATGAAGTTTTTTTCCGATGCCTGGGTTTGGTAAGCCGTATTTCCAAAATTAGCAAGGTTTCGAATCAACGTGACTATGACGCCAAGACTGATTGCTTGTTCCTTCTTAATTGACTTGGGAGCGCGCCTACCTGATGCTAAAACACGTCAAAATTTCGTGTTTTTTGGTTCCTTCGCTCTTTCTTCTTTCTCTCTCTTTCCCCAATCCTTTCCTCGATGACCCTCCCATTCTTCCCCGCAACTTCTCACCTTCTCCTCACTTCCTTTGTCTCTCCTGGGAGGTTCAATTGATTTTACTCTTCTCTACGACTCTTTCTCGACTTGCTTGTCCGCTTGTGCTTTTTTTTCCCTTTTCTTTTTTAAAGCTTTGATCAGTTATATACATATATATATATATATACTTCTTTTAGTCCTGCGGTATTTGAGGGAGCCCTTGTTCCCTCATTGTTGACTTCACCACCAATGCCGCTGCCACAAGTCACTCTACCGCAGAAATGGCTGACACAACTTTGCCTCCGGCCCCTAGGATTGTGCCTATTATGGCCAGTTCACCGGGTAATACACAATCCACTGGCGCCAGTGCTCGCGCCTCCCGCCAGAACTCGGCTGTGGAGGAGTCAGATAGGCGTTTGAAGCAACGCCTCGAAAGGTTAAACTGTTATCCAGCGGAAATTCGTGGAGATGGTAAGCAATGATAATCAACTTTCCCGAGATGTATGTCATTTTGCTAACTGGTGCGTCAATCTAGGTAATTGCCTATTTTACTCCCTTTCAGACCAGGTTTACGGCACCCCGGAGCGCCACGACGAGCTCCGTCGGCGATTGGTGGACCACATCCGTGAACATCGGGACTCCTTCATACATTTTGTGGATACCGGCCCAGACCGTCCACGGTCCACGAGAGAGGCCGCCAGGCAGGCAAATAGATCCTTCAGTAGTGTTGGTTCAACGCCGAGCATGGACAGGGTAAACTCCAAATTTGAGGAGATGCTCTCGAAAATGGGTGAACCACGGGAGTGGGGAGGGGCTTTTGAACTCCAGGCTTTCTGCCAGGCCTATTCTCGAGACATCATTGTCTACCAGGCCGACAATGTGGCAGAGTTCACTAGCAACCTGCATGATGTGGACCCCAACAGGGAGACCGTCCATCTTGCATACCACGTGAGTCTTACAATTTGTAGCATTATTCAATTTGGCAGCTCATGTGGCTGACTCTTTTGGCAGGAGTACCAACATTACTCGTCGGTCAGAAGCCTGGATGGCCCCCCTGATGGGCTACCGAACCTCCCTCGGCGACTTGGTGGAAAGGAAGCTGACGCTCATGTCGTTAGTGAAGGTGCTCTGGGTGCAGATGTTCGACGGCATTCCGTTGCGACGCAAACTTCACCAACACCACTAGCCTTAGCCGAACCATGGAAAATCAGCACGATTGCTGAGGCCCTTCCCGGCCTTGATTACGATACCATCAGGGCAGTGTTGATGAAGTGCCGTGGAGACATCGACTTCGCCTTTTCCCGTCTTCTGGATGATGATTTATCTTCGTCTTCCCAATCCTCGGTAACACCGGCGGAAATTACCGGGGTATCTGGTAGTAGTATAAATCCAACTACCCGGGCATGCCTAAGAGCCTCGTCAAGATCCTCTTCCCGCCATAGCACCGGGAGTAAGCGACCCGCCGACCCTAGCGACGACGATGACGATGAGGACCCGGTGCGATCTCGTGTTCGTCGTCCTGCTAGAGAACGCAAGCGACGTATCCTGCAAGATGTGACTGTTGGTATCTCTGTTAGAGGTGATCATGACGATGACATCATCTCGATTCAGCTCAGGGTTGAGCCGGACCCAGTCGTTGACCCGGCCAAGGGAACTGATATGCCCAAAAGTGACAGCGAAGTTGAAACACACGAAAACGCCCGTACCAACAGCGTAGATGGGGGGAGTAGTGTCGACGAACATAACCCTAGCAGCTTGGATGGTATAATAGTTGAAACCCTGGAGGGTGCCAATGCTGCAACTGGTAGTGATTACGGTGACTCCGGGGATTCCGATTCCTAATTCTCGTCAATTGTGTCATGATTGCAAGTGAGTCGTTTGGTCGTTGAACCCCTGCATTTAGGAGCGATTGTCTTAGCATGGGCGTGGTGTTTTGGCGTTTGGTTCAAGTGGACTAGGCTGGTCCTACATAGAGATATCCTGGATCTGGGCTCTTGGCGGCGATTGCATAGTTACATGCATAGTTAGATGTTTTGGTGCCTCGTGGTGCATTGATAAGGTGATGGATTGGGGTTGATGTTTGGAGTCCCCCTACCTGTTCCATACCATCTTCACTGTTTTACGTTGTGGCTTTTCTCTAGCATAACAGCAGGTGTTGTTGATAGACTTCCTCAAGAGACTTAGATTAATATAGCCTAATACTTCACCGAGCTTGCGTTTGGCAAATATCCCGCGAGCTGCAAAGATTGTTGACTCCATGAAACTCTTAAAATAAAGGCCACTCATGGCTCAACAAAAAGATCTATCGTGTGTTACTAGTTTTCCATGCATGCTATTTTGCTGAACATGATACTCTCGCTCCTCAAATACAACAATATCGATTTCAAGTGAGAGTCTGTTGCAAACGTTGCTGCGAGCTGGTGACGGATTCGCAGATTGCAGGTGATTTCTCCAAAAGGCTCTAATGCAGGCTGGAGTAAAATCAACTAGCCATCGTACTTGCCTTGTTTGGAAGTTGAAGGGGTCCAAGCACTAATTGGCCAGCTACCCCGCTTCTGCTGCATCTCTCTATATAAGAAAAGCACGATTACCCCAAATGAGCAACTTGGGCTTAGACTTCAATCCTCATCTTTCCACCATCTCAAGCATTCACTTACTGCCAACCGTCATCATGGCTTCGTTCATTCATGCGGATAAGCAAGTTAGCGCTGTTGAATCAATCCTTGGCTACAGCTTTCATGACTCAACCTACCTTGATGAGGCATTACGTCTCGCAGGTAGCATCGGCTACAGTACCCGCGATGGTAACAAAGATCTCGCGCAACTTGGTGACAGCGTGCTCCGTCTAGTTCTAATTCTGAAAGGGTATTCGTCTCACGCCGGTCGGAGTAAGTCAAACGAAGCCGAAACAGCAAAAGGCTCCTACCTCCCCTATCCTTGCATCTGACAAGAAGGCTGAATTACACTAATAGGCCGCATCGATGAGGTTCTGCGAGATGTTGCAAACAATGGGAATCTCAGAGATACCGGGGTGCGCCACGAGATCGACCAGTATGTTCGAAAGAACCCGTCTCAGCCCGGGGTCCCTTGGAGACCCATGGCGAACACCGTGGAAGCTCTCATCGGGGCAGTCTTTCTCGACAGCGGCAAGGACATTAATGTTGCCGAGCGTGTTATGAACAACTTGGGCTTGTCATGGCCTACCACACCCAATTAGTTAACTTGGCAACATTTTTCGGTAATGTTAATCCTCACCCTCCGTTTTTGTATATTGCAATGTTCTTCAGAATGTAGAACAATCTGCTTGGGTTAACGTGACTCTATTGATTTAGCTCTTTACCGCAGCGGGACTCGGGGTCTGCCCCTGCGGGGGGCTGAACGCTAGATTGAAGGGTTTGCTAGGGTCCGTTTAGACAGCAATCCCCTAGATAAGCTTCTCTGGGGCTTTTGGCCACGGAGGGATCCTACGCCCCAGGGAAACCTTGCCTCTGGGATTGGGTCTTAGACAGGCCCTGGTAAACCTTTCAATTTGGCGTTGAAGTCCCTCGCATGGGCGGACCCCGAGCCCCATTGCGGAGGCGGGCTGGCTTCGGGGGCCACATAATCGCCGCTCTTCCGCGCTGGACTAGAATGACGTGTGTTGACATTTGCTAACTATGTCAACTCAGCGACTCAGCAGCAATTCTGGGCTCTGGTGCGACGATGTTGCAGGGAGAAAAGGGTTTCAGATGAAGGTTTAGTGGAGCTGGTAGCCAGTGGGAATGTTAGGAGAACGGCTTTTAGCCCAAATCATTTCATTTTATTCACTTTCCTTCCGGGATGCTTGTTGATTTTGGATCATTCTTTATTTGCGCTCGGTTTCTGCCTACAGTGTATGGGATGAGAGATATGCTCCTTCTCACCAGAGGTGCTTTCTTCCTGTTGTTACCGCACTTAAACTGCATTCACACTCTTTTCCATGCTATCATTTGTTGCTCCTTCACCCAAGCACTCGTCAAAGATACAATCCTCAATGGCCTCCACCAGGAGGGGGCTGCATATTTTACTTTCTTTTCTTCTCCTCATCTCTATTCAGCTCTTAAACCTCGTCTTTGATATTAACTCAAAGAGCACGTAGTGGACAATGATGAAGGCCCTTTTAAGGAGTTGTAGAAGCCAGGTCCTGCTGTGGAGTTGACCTACTGATGCAGGAACTGTTTTGCTGCTGGCATATCATATGGTAACGCGGAGGCTTTTAAGCAAATCGTCTGATGGGTATAGGCTTTTATATTTGGTGGGTTTGGAAATACATGTTCTCGTGGGCATTTGTATGTAGATAAGACCAAAGTAGGTTTATTTATTCATCATGACAAAGACAGTGTATGCCAGGGTTCTCTTTGATACATCAGGTGGACATGTCTTAATTCTAAAACAGGAATTATTCGCAAGTCACGGCTACCTGGGCTCTCTCACCCTCTCTCGAACTCTTCAGACGGTGAAGAAAGAAAAGAGAAGAAAAAGTGGGAGACTTTGCTCTCAAAACATAACTTAATTCAAATTCTTATTGATGGCAGCCTCGAGGGCAGGTGGAACAGCACCAAGGAACTCATCGACCTTCTGGCCGTTCTTGAAGAAGACAAAAGTGGGCATGGCTCTGACGCCAAGTTCTTGAGCGAGTTCAGGAACGACATCGACATCGAACTTGTAAAAGGCAACATTGGAATATTTCTCGCTGAATTCATCGACCTTGGGAGCGATGGCCTTGCAGGGTCCGCACCAGGTTGCGTAGCAGTCGACGACGATTAGGCTCTTGCCCTGGCTGGTGGCAGCGGTGACATTTGTCACGGCGGCATCGAACTCGGCGCGGCTGTTGGATGGGAGAGAGAGGGAGGGATCATGTTAGCAGGTTAATTTGATATTGTTATTGGGGGGTAATTAAGCGGTGAGGAGTAAGTGAGAGGAGATTGAGATGGGCGGTGGGAAGGGTGGTTTCTTAGTCTTTTTTTTTTTCCCTTTTGTCTTTCCCATCTCGGGGTTTGCTCCGAGGACGTTTTATGATGTAAGAGAGTAAAATTACTCTGGAGAGACGTATGGCCAGCACAAAAAAAAAGGAAAGGATGGATAGATACTCACTTATTAAGGGTGTGGACGACCATGGTTGCGGTTGTTCCTCGGAAGTGGGGTTGAAAAGATGTACTGAACGCTCTACGTTGAAGCGCGGATCTTGTGGATGGGAGGATGCGGAATAGCGATGCCACGATGGAGGAGGGAGACGAGGAGAGAGAAGAGGCGGTGGAGTAGTGGTGGTGATGGTGGAATGAAGCGGGTTGACGAGGGAGGTGGTATTTATTAATCTGGCGGGGAGGGATGGTGGTTCTGCAGAGGCGGAGGAGGGGCTGTCGGGATGACGTTATTGCGGTCATTGTCGCCAACCTCATTTAATCTAGACGGCGATCTAATTATTAATTGCTCTTCGGTCGGGATGGGATGTCACAAACTCACGCGGCAAGCGACGCTCTTTCTCCCGAGTTAACTAGTTACTTGTCACAGACCTTCCTATGTCCTCAGGCTGACTAACCCACGGCTGAATGTCGTCCCAAGGCAAAGCCCTAAACCCTAAGTGAAGGATTCAGTTTTAAAGTAGAGATCTTTTGTGTATATAGCAAGTGTCTGCTCTAAACTCTCTTTCTAGAGCTTGTCTTAGTATTATTATTTCCATAGCTATCTAACTAGCTGGCAATTGAAATTCATTTCATACACACTTAGTTGAGCTTTTAACAACAATCTGCTAGTATGACTGTATGAGATCATGTTATGAGAGAGTAATGTGACAATTAAAACCAGCAGACAAAGTATTCAGCAATGATATTTCCAGATTGTGTGAATCCGAATTTGGTGAATATATGGGAAAGGCAGTTGGTACTAATACTTATGTGTATTGCATGGCACATGCAAATTGATGAGGTGTGATGGTGAAACCTAGCGTAGATAAATTTACATTGATATTTGAGATATTTAAACCATAGTAGAAACTAGGCTTTCTAAAATCCTAATGCACCTATATTGGTTGGTCGGCGACCATATAGTTAAATATGGTATTAGAGAAAGCGTGGAACAACCCTGCCCGTCCCCCACCACCACCACAATCCCTTCACAGTCGGATACCGATCGAGCTGATTGAAGCCTGATGATTCCTACTAGTTGGCTTTATCTCTAAGACTAAGATTGGTGAACAGCTGTTGGTCATGAATAGCTCACATTTATGAAAGATGATCCGGGATTGGTAGCTCACGAACCGCCCACATTATATTCACAATGGCTGGTGCCGCAACAGGCGAGCAATCCCTGAGAAGTGAGTATTAATGCAGAGATTGAAGTCTTCGTCATTTGGTCGATCATAGATATTGGATTCATCCCGCCAATGTGTCAGCCGATTTCTTGCAAAGAAAACAAGTACATCTCGGTTATATGCATTGAGCTTTTTCAGTTGGAAGTTGTCGTATTGTATAATTGCATCGATATATTTCTGAATTCCTTCCATTCCTGGCACAAAATCAGTGACCGAGGTCACTCCAGAAACAAATTTTGCCTTCCTATCTGTGTACTGAAAGCTAGCCCCATCCATCTCAATGTTATGATAAGCTCGAATAAAGACAGGCTGCCCTGCTCGGCAATGAGGAGGAACTCGAGGGTTATTGCCCTGTTGAGCTCTTCTTATGATACCCTTACGTCTGGCTCTATTCCGGGCGGCTCTTGTTGTTACTGGTGTTGGTAGGTCTCTCTTCAAGTATCCGATGAGGACCCCAGTCTCAGCCAAGTTCACACCTCCGGATTTTGGATCAGGAAAGTTATGGTAAGACATGGTAGTCCATCTACGAATACCATTCTCAGAAATGAGTCGACATCGCTGTCTGTCATTGCATTATTAGAGTGTGCTAAAACTTTCATTTTTCGAGCGAGCTCTTTGAGACAGTATTTCATCGCATCGGTAACTTGTCCGACGTCAGTTATGCGTTGGTGATTCTCGGTCGGTCGGATGGCCTGAGGAAGAGGTGGGATCTCAGTTTCTTCAGGAGTGCCCATTCCGGTGGACGGATATAGGGATACTGGTTAGATTTACCAACAGGATGCAGAAAATCCAATGAGCCTGTAATCGGAGGGCAAATAATCGAAGGAATAAACGCAAATGCCTTTTTAGGAAAGCCTCATGACCCAGAAACAACCATTGTAAGCTTTTTATCTGGGTTGTGTACTCGAGGGTAGAAAGAATAGCATCTGTGAAGGAATTAAATATTGTTTTTTTAGCTCAAACGTTAGTGATAGAACAAGACTAATAAGACAGCCGTTGAAGGCAACTCTCAACTGGGGTTTCCGTAAACTCTTCGAGTTCCTTCCCGTAGTCAACAGGATATACCTTTTTTCACATATAAAACTCTGAAGTCTCCCTGTATCTGCTGTTGAACAAGATATTCGCGAATAGGTGAACCGTTTTGTGCGCACGAGAGTTTCTGGCTTCGATAAACTGCATTTTCAAGTAAACATCTTATAAAAATGCTGCTTGGAATGTATCTCACCTCAGGAAGCTTTTCTAACACCTTCTTCTTCAACTCGGGGGAGCAACCCCAGGGACTGTAGCTCAGGAATAGTGACTCTCGTGGCGATTTAACGACGTTGGAGCGATGCGCCAAAGAGCTCATTTGATTGACCATGATCAGAATATTTCTTGCTGAGATTTTGCACTAGCCAGTCCACCAATATATTGCGGCGTTTCCACAGCAGAGGTCTAATTGCGCGTAGAGAAATCGAGCGACATCTTCTTGTAACAAATCGGCTTCCTGGTGCTGCTACTGTTAACCACACATACAGTCTAGAGTGTAGAGCGATTGCCTTGCCTTAATGGCTATAACTGGGTCAATTGGAAGACATGCTCGTAGTCTTCCACCAGTCACTTCAGCGAGGTCAAAGGATTCGTGTACATGTCACGACTTACGGATCATCGTACATACCACCTAGTGGGCTCACCACTAGAGGACGTTCTCTTTTGGTCGAGCGGCACACAGTTTGGTTTCTCTCAACACAATAGTACAGTTTAGCTATCCAATTTGGGGATGAAATGAATATCTTTATCCAATAGTTTACTGAGATCATCACAGGCTTTCATCGTCGCTAACTTGTTGATAACATGAGAATTGAGATATTCAGCGGGCAAGATCTTTAGTGCATCTGGTTCTGACGGCCTTGCGAGGTAAACAGCGACTTTAGCCTCCATGGTCAAATGTTAGTAAGTAGTATGGGTGGCTTCAAAATGTTGTAGGGAGTCGTGGGGTTGTTGCTCACAGTTACCTTTAATGTTAGTACCGACGGTTGATTCATCATGTTCTATGCTATGGAAGGGTTGTTACGGTGGTCTAACTATAAGAGGTCGGTCACGTGCTAGAGGGGTGAGCTGGATTACCTAACAGAAAAAAAGTGCAGTCACGTGCTCTAGATTCAGGGGTTGTTAGTAAGCCTATAATACGGGCGTATGTAAACATGAACAGGGGCATAAGCTTCTTGCAGCTGGCATCAACATTATGTTATACATGGTAAAGTGTTCCTATGAGATTTCTCCCAGCCCGCTTTACCAGGTATGATGCTTCCTGAATTTATGAAGGAAGCTACGCATATATAGTTAATTATATATTTGCTTTTTTTGCATTCATCTAATGTGACTAACAAAGACTAGTAGCCCCGAGTTTACTGACTCAATCGGGTTGAAGCTACACGATTAATCACAGAATTCATCTGCAGTTGCTGCCTCAAACAATGGCAGGCTTCTGCCCTCAAACTCGGCGTTCACATCAGAGAGATCCCGCTTGGCAGGTCTAGTCCAGTTGCGGCCCTCCCAGTACGCTTCATTGGGTAGCTCGGTCTTTTGGAGTCGTTTTGCGATTCTCTCAACATCCGTCCACACTCGTAGGATGTTTTCACCGACAAGTTTGCGTGCCTGGGCTGCTGTTGCTCCACGTTTGAGGACGCGGGCGATGAGGTCAGGGTACTTGGAGACATCCTGTTGTGCAGAACACATTAGTCATGCTCGGAAGTGAGAAAATAATGACTATCCTTACCTCTAGGCCCTTGGGGAGATAAACAGTGCCATCATAGTCACCTCCAATGCCAACATGGTCCCACCCGGCCACCTTGGCGATATGGAAAATGTGGTCAACAACATCTTCAATGTCGGCGTTATCGGGGTCGTCCACTTTGACAAAGCGGGATACGAAAGTGACCATGACAACGCCATTGTTCTTCGCAACGCTTTTTAGAACATCGTCAGGGACATTACGCAAGTGGTTGGAAACCGCATACGCGGACGAGTGCGAGAAAATAACCGGTGCACGGGCAACCTTCAACGTGTCTCTCATTGTGTTTGCAGATACATGTGAAAGATCAACAAGCATCCCAAGACGGTTCATCTCCTTGACGAATTCGATGCCAAAGGGTTTCATCAAACCAGTATCTGGCAACCCATCGGCGACAGTGGACTGTGCAGTTGCAAATGCATTGTCACAATTATGGGTAACCGTAATGTAGCGAACGCCTAGTTCAAACATCCGGCGCAAATCCCCAAGAGAGTTTCCGATTTGATGTCCTCCCTGCGCAATCGGAACGTGAGACAATTGTATAGTGTGGGCACAAGAATCTGAAAAATAGCTTACCTCAATACCCAGGAAACTAGCAATCTTGCCTCTCCTAAATGCCTGTCGAGCGCACCGGGCGTCCCCACAGAATTGCAAATCGCGCGGATATTTTTCGATAAGACGCTTAGTCACATCAATCTGCTCCAATGTATCCCGGACAGACCACTACAGAATCACTCGTCAGCGATTCGATACCTTGCAAGGTACATTCTGTGTGACGGGATATGCTATACGTACAGTCGGATCGTCGATTGGCACAGCTGGAATGGGGCAGGAAGTATATACGCTCCAGAATTGTCCGCCCAACATACCCTTACGAAGTCTTTTAAGGTCAGTATGCCCGGGCAAGTCTCCGTCGAAGGGGACTTTTCCGTCGTAAATTTGATTCCGGGTCGACTTCCGGATGGCATTGGGAAGATCGTTATGCCCGTCAATCAGCGGAGTAAATCTAAGAATTCGCTGTGCGCGCTTCAGATAAGGATCCGTCTGAGGAGTTGTTGCCGGGCTGGCAGAAGCTGGATTAGCCAAGACCGCTATCCAGGCGAGAATTGAGAACAGAGAACCAGCTCTGAATAGCCAGTTCCCATTCTGTTCCGTCCGTTGAGACATGATTAACTCAGCTGCGTAGAAGCTTCTACCCACTTCACTTGGATCATAGAAAACTCCGGGGCAGAGAATGGGAAACAAGGCCAAGCAGGACACTGGGTTATCTCCCCAATATATACCAGTGGCTGGCATGGAGATTCTGGAAAAGAGAATGCTTCTTCCCCCCGCATTTCCACGGTGCCTATGAGATTATCCCCTTGGCGATCAGGGAATACCACCTGGGGAAAACACGAGAAATAATGAGAAACAAAGTTCTGACATGGCCAGAATCATGCCGCTTTTGCAGATCGGGCAGACAGCTGGTCAACTGTGGGCCAGGCGCCCATCGCCGACCCGGCTTAGAACAACGAATAAAGCAGGGTATGGAACCAGATATCACATTCAATAGGCAACAGATTCCGGCATGCTAGAGAAGACGTTCGAGAAGCCTGTTGCGGCGAATTCTCCATCATAATAGTATTGTTATTATTTGGTCCTTGAAAATTTTGTTTTATAAGCAATTCGAAGCCGGGCAACTTTGGCGAAAAAGCCATGGATGGACAGCCTGCCTTGGCATGGTTCAGGTTACATTGACACCGGCGAAATTGCTCCAGTTGCAATCCATTGAGAGTATGCCTTTGCATCCTGGCATCACCGGATCAAACCTCGCTAGCTATAGAGTTCACAACACCTTCCCTCTTGGCCTCCTCATCTGCTTGCCAGATTGGCCCAACGAAGCGACATGGCGAGGGTTGAGAAGAACGTCGAACGGTTGAAGTTGAGGGGGAGTTCTTCTAGGGGCCCGGCTTGCCAAGGATGCTTGTCTCCCTTCACGTGATCCGCGCCAAGACTGACCCGCAGTGAGAGAGATTGTGGCCGCCGAGAATGGCAGATACAGAGCTGCAGCCATTCCACTCCTTTCAGGGTCTTCCCACAGAGCCTGCTGTGAACGAATGACATCAGTTTGCTTTACCAGGGCCATAGAACCCCGCCTCGGTAAGCATCCTGGACTGAATTTTCTCATTACATCTGTTGCGGAACATGCGACAAAAAGGACTGCCAATTTAGCGTTCAAATGCCGAGTTAACTGAATAACAGCTTCTGAGACGCATGCATAGGCGTTTATATGAATCTGCCAGTAATGGATGGCTGTTTCAGATTCAACCAATTCATAAAGATATCCGCCCTTAAACCATCAGATCATATTGTGGTGCTAGGTGTATAACATAATAGAAAGCAGGGATGGGATATGTAGGTTTTAGTCAGATTGTTTATTCCAAGCTACCACCAGCGTCAATAGTCCTCTATGCTCCGAGTGACAAAAAGGGTTACATGTGGACGAGCTCATGCCATGGGGGAATTTCATTCAATGATAGCAAGAAAGTGAGATATTATCGCAATAAGTACCACACAAACCTACAAGCAGCGGGAACATAAGCCTATCCTCCTGCTTGCCACCAAAAGAACCTGATAAAGAGAAATGTAAAACCACGAGATACGACTGCCCAGGCAACTCCACTAGTGAGATGTGGTTGAGAAAAAAAAAAAAAAAGAAAACCAGTGGGATATAAAGCAGAAAAAGGCATGAATTACAAGGGCTAATTGAAACAACCAAAGGGGAGATGGCATTAGGGGTATCCTGATCTGCAAGGAACAACCAAGCACTGTGAGGTTGATGGAAAGACTGGGCAAAAAGGGAAAAAGCTACCAGAAATAGAACAGCTGCTTGTTTCGGTCATAACGGGAAGAGATAAGTCAAGAGCTGCTGGTGGTGAATCTTGTTCTTGCGACCGCAACGCACTTTTGCCCAAGCACTGGAGTACATGTGAAAGCTTGTCTTTCCACTCACTCGTCGGTGAACTTTCTTCTTTCTTCTGGGACTATCTCCACATGTTGCCGGGCCATCCAAGGCCACTCAGCCTACATCCTCGCACGTCGACCGTCCATTGTTGGATATCGAGAGAAGGCCCATCAATTGAGAATGAACTAAACGCCGTTGCCTTTGAAAAAATGTAAAAATCGAAGCGGAAGAGAGACCGCTAGGGTAGTTTGCTCCCGGTTCTCCACAAAACGCCATGCTCTTCCAATGCAAACCGCGAACCATTGTGACTAAACGTTGTCATAACCCGAAACGACATATGGATAAACGGGAGCAGGATATACCAAAAGAGATGAACAAATCTCATGTCAACAAAGGTATCAAGGACAAAAAGGGACTGAAGCTCTCGAATCAAAAGCAAGAAAGATCACTTTGAACATAAGGGGTAATAATCCCCTCTGACATTGTAGCGATAGCTACTGATGCTGATGGGGTTATTATGGGACATTCTTATTTCATCCGACTTTTGTTTTTCGTCATTCTTTTTTGGTTCTAACAAAGGAAAGACGCTTCAAACGAATGTGGGCCGCATATTGCAGCAATTTGCCTTGGGCAAAAAGGACAGGGTGTTGAGGAGAATACGTTTCAACGTAAGTAACAAAGGAAAAGGGTGGAAAGGAGTGGATATCGGATTAACGTAGGCTGTCGTGTTCATCGAGTATTATGATTCAAGTTGTTCGTCTTGTTCGTTGAGCGGTACGGACGGCAAGACACCGCTGCTAATAGTTCCTGAACTAGGTCTTCGGTCATCGGATTGCCTAGGAGGCAGATCTAACAATTTGGCACTTCCAGCGCTGATATGTCGGACATGGCCTTTTCCCAGATCGACACTGGTGGCACGGCGAACTTCCATTTCCCCTTCAATATCGAATGGGCTATCACCCTCCGGTGTGTGGACTTCAGAAGCGCTTTCGAGGAAATCGGTGAATAAACCTTCGCGGGACTTTGCTCGAGTGCCGGGACTAACTAATCGGGCTCGCCTTCCAACACTACCATGCCAAGTCGTCCCTTCTTCATCTTGGGATCTAGCGTTTGCTTCCTGGGCAATGTCTAATTCCTCTTCTTCAGGGACAGGAACACTAAGGGGTCCGGGGAATTCGTCGCTTGTGGCACGATCCTCTGGTGATTCCGTTGAATCATCTTTGGATTCAGCGCTGCCGCGATATTGAGCTAACCGTGCTTGCGAGAGGTGTCGAGATGGTCTCCCCGAAAGCCAACTACCCTCAGAATCTATGGATGCTAGGGACTGGGCTAGGAACATGCTATTGGGACGGGTGTCCGGACTATTCGCTCCGGACGCGCGAAAGGTTTCTTGAGCTTCAATTGCAGCAGTATTTATCGTTCCCATGCCTGTACAAATACTTACTCGATTTGAGACGGGATAGATATCTATGGCGGCAGACGACCGTATATTTTCTGGAGATCCTGGTTCATCGAAATGTTCCGTAAACCGCGATTGCATAGACTGTCCATCAAAGCGAAGACTGCTCTTTTTGGGGATCGCCGGTGGCATTCCCGCAGCTTCTGTATGAGAGATTCTTGAGAAAGACTCTCGAGAGGGGACCGAAAAACTTGGGCCTTCTTTGACTTGTGCTCGAGGCTCTCTTCTGAATCGAGAGCCACGGCGGAAAAAGGATGATAACGAGCGGCCAATCCGGCCGGCATTTGCAGATAGCCGCTTTTCACTTTTTGGTGTGCGTGATATGTCGGAAACAGAGCCGATCTCCTGTTCAGCGAATGGGGAACTAGTCCCCTGCTTATTATCGGCGGTGGCATCAGCGGCGGAGACATGAACAAAAGATTTCTCGTCGTCCTCATCAACGGTCTGACTTTTGTGAGGCATTGTCTTCGCTATCGGATCCTGCTCATTTCCAGTTATTGGAAAGCTTTCCTTGGAAGGATCCCGTAACCAAGACCCAGAATGGTCTGGTGACCGTGACAAGTCCATCTGATCAGATTTCTGATCAGTTAGAGGTGCATCGACAACTTCTGACGGGTTGTGTCGAACAGCGTCGCGATCTTTAATTTGAGGCTGTCGCGATTTCCTTTGCGGTTTTTCCAGTTTTACTGCTTGATCGGCATTTCGCTTCGCGGCTCTTCTACGGCGATCTCGGTCCATGAGTTCTCTTAGAGTTCCCGCATCCATGTCATCAGCAAGCTCATTGATTCTGTTTCGTCCGTCGAGCTCTCCGACCTGTATAGCCCTAGCCTTGCTTTTGGAGGCTGGGGATCTTGAGGGTTCTGGCGATACGTATCGGGGGGTCCCGGCATAGCGTAGAACGGGACGAGGGGTAAGTGCGTTAAAGACGCTGAGCTTGTACGCATGGGAATCTGGAGACATGGATCGTGGGCGATCCCATTTGGGGCGCGAGGTTCCCTGGTCGGCTTGGGTCTTACTGGAGGGTAAATCCCAGTTACTCGTTAGAGCCAGGTTTCGGATTTCTTGTTCTCGAGCGTAATCATTTCGTTTGCGCTTGCTTGACTTGCGGCGTAGCAGGCCTGGCTCTGCCGAGTGTCTGTTACTCCGCAGGGTCGGGACATCGTTGATGGTTCTGGCCAAGCTATTTTGGGACATGTTGACGCTAGTATGAAATTTGAATGGTGAGAATGTCCGTGGTGGAGGAGATTCGATTCGCTCGGGCCGGTATAGGGAAGATGGAGAGTGGAAGGAAGGGTTCATATCGAACTCAGGATGTGGGATAGGAGAAGGAGTGATTATTTGGCGAGGAGGAAGGCAAGACTCCTCGTTGCCGGTAGCTGTTTGGTCACGGGCGTTTTTCCTTCGTTTGGAGTCTCTCCGGTGCGCTTTGGTGGCAGAGGCGGACGAGTCATGCATAGGAATCGAACTATCTGATTTGCGTGGTCGAGAGACAGAGGCAGGTAGCTGGGCGGAGGACGAGCTAGACACTGCATCACCTTGTTTTCGAGCACGATTCTTGCGTTTACCAAACGGCCATAGAGCCATGGCGATGGACTTGACTGTGTGCGCCAGTGCAACAATTTGCACCGGCAGCCCACATCCAACGACGCCAGCTCACACTGGAAGGGCAAAATGACGTGTTTGGATGGTTGTGGGGTACAAATGGTCGAACATGAATAATTAAATTGGGCTGGAGGAAGAGCAATGGTCAATGCAACGAGCAGAGAGGAAGGGTAACAAGATGAATGAGGACATGGAGATGGAAGAAGGACGATGAAGAGGCGGCCGTTGTGGGTGTTGATGTCAGTTGAGTCTTGTGTTCCTGTTACCCAAAGCAAATTTTGGGGGAAGCAAGTTGCAGTTTTTTTGCTTTTTGGGCGTGTCGGTCTCTGGGCCTTGATTCCCCAGCACATGGGGGGGCCATGCCGCTCTGGGCTTAGCGCGGGCGGATTGCTAGGCCTAATTGGGTTTAGGGCTCATGTTGCCAATTGGACAAGTCTCGGGTCTAGATTAGCTAAGCATCCGTGGAAATAACCAACCTGATGACTCTTTCGCTGGTAAACAAGAAAGCCTCTGCTGCCATGGTTGGGACAGCTCCGGAAAAGCCTCTGTGTACTCCGTATAAGCTTCCCAAATGGTAGTACCCTGACAGTATGTACATTTCATCCCTAAGATGCCTTTCCTTGATCGTCAGCCGTGGCGGGTATTGATGAACAAGGATCTCCTGGAACTATAGGCTAGGAGTCTTGGATGTTGTACGGCATAAATTAATGGTGTGTGATCGAAATAGAAATGTGGGAAAGGGGGTCGTCTGTGGGCTAGCTCGTAGTCCCTACTTTCGGTGCCTGACTACTCCGTACGGTTGCCGTGCCTAGAATGCGGATGTCTTGGATCCCTTGGGGAGTCAACGAATGCTGTTGAATTGTATCTCCGCTTGTTCTCACCGGGGCTGAGCGCCGTATGTACACTCTTGTACCAAGTTCAACTCCTCAACGGTAGTGTATTGTTGCCATCACCTTGCAAACGATCCAGGAAAATGTCCTCTTCATTATCAGAAGTTTGAACTCCGTCGTGTTGAGGCCAGTTCCAACGTCGGACATACTCTTAGTCTGGCTACACACGGCCCGGAATGGGTTTTCTATACTGCTGATGTAGCTCGTCGAAAGGATTTCGATAGGCCGATTGAACCTGCTGGGCTGATGCTGGCTCAAGTAAGTTACTAACTAGTAACGCCAAGCTTCGCAGCCCCTAGGATTTGCAGCCTTGTAAGCGTCCAGCCACCTACGAAATCGACACGGAAAGGGTAATGAGGGTTATCGGGCATTACATCGCCAAACTGCGCAATGGTTTGGCCTTCGGCAAACGTTACACCTTCCGGGGAGCTTGGCCCCAGCGCTGCACCATCTTTCACGCGATCCTAGTCCTATAGTTGTTTCTCGCAGTCGCTCACCCAGCTCCACAGCCTTGGTACAGTGAAAAGTAGATGAGCAGGAAATGCAGCTCCACTCCAACATGCTTTAGAAATGGTAACCAGAAACCATCTCCCCCAAGGAGGATTATGGGCCGACAACGGATACAACAAATCCTGTGCTCTTTCCATTGCAGCCGGAGGCGACACAGTACCTAAAAAAAACGCTGGAGACCTACCACATCACTGCTGCCCGTCGGGTAGCTGGCCATAAGAAGCTCCAAGGGTCATGATAGCGGGCTGGCCCTTTGCAGCATCTAGGACTGGATGCACCTATAGATATTTTTGGTTGGACAAGGAAGGAAGGAATGGAGCCAGAGGTCAAGCCATATCCCAAGTCGACAATGAACCTCGAGTTGATGGATTTTTAGTTCATGTCAGATGAGAGTTTATCAACTGCTATTCATCGATGGTGACTATGGACTTATTATTCTGGTGGTAAGAACGCCCAGATAATCGGGTTTTGATTGCTGGTCACAACAATACCTGCGTAAGCGTGGATGGAATGTTTGTAAAGAGGCATAGGCAAAGTTGATTTATATCAAACCTCATGTCCAACATTGGTCTATTGGAGTGCCACATCTCATATGTGTCTTGAGTATTTAACGCTATAGTATCCATGGTTTTAGAAGTCAGAGTGGAAATTCACGCTGGTCAATGGAGCCTCCAAAAACCCATAGTTATTTGGCACACAGCATGGTTTCTCGACGCGATAGAAAAGTCTACCCCGCAAGAACTCAGTCTAGGCCCCATCAAGCCATCCACCCAACCTCAACATCACAAGTCGGCCCAGTTCTGTAGGCCCGCCTTCTTGTGTCCCGAGCTCCTCCATGTCCTGGAGAAGCTTGCAATATATTCTCCCGCGCCTGACGAATGCAGGGTATATGCGATTGCCCGATTGCCCGATGTAAAGCAAGGAGTCGGGGTAACGGGGGTTCTATGGATTGATCATTGGTTAGATATAGGGCGAAGTGATGGGAAGATGGGCTTCCGGCAAAGTAGCAGCCGGGAGGAAAGTATCAATTCGGTAAGTATGCTCCTGGCCGGGAACAGCCTTGAAGAAAATGTTGAAATTGCCAAATATGGTATGAAGATCATGAGCCAGACTCATAGCGTTGAATGGACGGTCGATATTGTTGCCATCAATCAGATGGGAAACATCACAATCGAACATGTTAAGAATCATACACGCAACTTTTTTGGACTCGTTCTAAGTAGATCAGTGAGCCAAGAACGAGAAAAAAAAAAAATCTAAACCGGAAAAAAGACTGACCAGATAACTTACCAATTCATTGTCCGAGCCTGTCTGTGTCAGAAAATGTGGAAGGATATGGGATATCTCAAGAAACATCAATGGCTGTCCCTGGAGCTGGTTTCCTTCATCATCTTGGGCATTACTGCCTTGCTATGTCAGCCGAACTATTGCGTCCTTCCAATCAAATGCGCGTAATATCACACAACGATGGTGGTCACGGATAAGGCAAGAGCCTCGAAGAACTGATATTCGCTCCGGCGTCCCAACAAATTCATGAGTTAATCCCTGAGCCCGTTGGACTACTGAAAGATGAGCTGGTGATGACTGTGCTGTGCGCTGACCAGAAGCCTTCACTATAAATGAGGAGGGGGGAAAAAGGTTAGGAAGTCTCCAAAATTGAGGAGGAAGACAGGACGATGAACGTGGTATGAAAAAGTTATCCAGCAGGAAGTCCGCGAAACTGGCCAGCTTCTCATTCAGCTGGTTCTCACCGCCGCCAAAGTCAATATCACCATCTTCAGCGACATCTAGGCCCATAAAATCGAAAAAGGCGCGTAGAAAGGCGCCCTGCGATAATTCAGAGCGTGAGTACTCACAGGTATAGCGGACAAGATGTGGGCGCCTATAAGCAATGTCACGACTCAGGGATCTACAGAATATCGTACATAACATCTAGTGGGCTCACCACTGGAGGACGTTTCCTTTTGGTCGAGTAGCATGCAGCATGGTTTCTCTCGACGCGATAAGCAAACATCAGAGATCTCTACTGCGCTGAAATGATTGATGATGCTGTAGAATTGTGTTTTGCTCGGGTACGCTGATCCACCGGTAAGGATTCAGGCCCGGAAAAGTTAATAATATCCTCGAGCGAGGCTTGATGACGATGCCGGGCCATTGCTTTTGCTTCCGTTATATTTTGCAAAAGAAGATGATGTTGTTCATGATCAGTGAGCTGGGCTTTGCTTCTTGGCAGCTTCGTTTAACTACATCCAGCCAATCAAATCCTCATTTGTTGCGGCTCGGCCTTGGCATTAGCTAGCCAGCTAAGCTCACAGTCCGGACAACGGCAATCACGTGATGTTGGAGAGGCCTCAGCGTTCCCACAGGACTGGCGGCCAACGACAAGTTGACGCTTTGCACGCCGTTGCATAACTGAGTTTGAACGATTTCACGAATACTTCCACAACTAGAATTTGCATCCGTCCGCTGGCGTATGTAGCAGCTGAGAAAGAATGCAAGATTTTGTTGCTGTATAAGAAAAGCCTTCCGTGAGAGGCTAGAGCCGTGCATTGTCTGGGGGGAGTTTGGAAACAA
This sequence comes from Amauroascus verrucosus, assembly GCA_001430935.1. NCBI lineage: Eukaryota > Fungi > Ascomycota > Eurotiomycetes > Onygenales > Onygenaceae > Amauroascus > Amauroascus verrucosus. The sequence continues at coordinate 230,201 of LJPJ01000934.1, forward strand.
TGGCTGAATGCAAATTTTGTGATGACGAGTGAAAGGTATCGCGTCGAGAGAAACCAACCCTGTGTGCCACTTGACCAAAAGAGATCGTCCTCTAGTGGTGAGCCCACTAGATGGTGATATCTTGTAGATTCCTGAGTCCTGACAAAAGGGGTTGATTTAAGACCTGATTGTGGATACAAGTTAGTTGGTTGCATCTCCCGGGTTTTAAACGCTTACCGTCGACATTTTGCCTCACCAATTTGACACCTCGCCAACTGGATATGAGTGCGGGAGGGTCTTATGGATGTGGCGGGATTTGTCGACGAAAAAGGCAAGGGGTTGGTACGCCCAACGAGGCATCCCAGTATCAAAGATAGATTCCTTCTTTATGATCCACGCGAAACCAAGCCGCCCAATTTCAGTTTATCCGTCGCGGTTTGTTGAGCTGGGCATATATTTTCTCACCCTCTCCAGTGTAAATGACGAACGCCTTACCAGCTTGTTTTCACAGTTCCCCTTCCACTATGTTATTCTTCTGGACCTCGATGCCGCCAGTATGGCTAGGGTTGGAAACAACTGGAAGAGCCTCCGCCTAGCTGTTCACGTGATTGATCCACAACGACCAAAACCAAGCTGACCGCAATTCTTCACAAAGTCAGGCTGGTACCCTTTACGATGTCGGCCCGCATTACCCCTGACCAAACTTTGAAAGGCAGGTTAGGCCTTTATACAGTCGTAAAGCAATTGCAGGATTGTATCTGGCTTGCAAGGCATGTGCTCGCACTCTGATGGCAATAGCTGAGCAGCATCCAGATGACAGATACAAGATTCAAAATAAGGAAAGAGTGATAAAAAGCATCAATCACTTTCGGCTACAAAACGAACGGAATGTTTTGCTTCTCCTCCAGCGCCAAACGCCCTTCATCCGCCCACTGCTCGATGAGATTGAAGAGCCCACGGGCCTCCCTGCCTTGGTATTCAAATTTCTAGATGATGGTATCCTACGGGCCTCAAACAACCAGCGTCTCTCTCGTTTAGAGGTGAGGCATGTTTCCAAAATGGTATTGATGGCACATTCGACCTTGCATAATGCGGGTTTGTCCACACAGATAATCGTCCAAACCAAACTTCTATGCCTCTCGAAGTTGGTCTCATGAGATGACAACAACAGATATTAAGCCTAGCAATATGTTGATGAATTACGGGCAAGGTGATCGCCGATTTAAATGTGTTTAGGTCGCCGACTTGGGGAACACCGTTCCCGCAGACTTTCCTACACCCAGACTGGGGATCCTATCGGAACGCCGATATTCAGAAGTCCCGAGGCGCATCTTCAGATGAAATGAAGAGCTGCAACTGACATTTGGTCTTTTGGCGCAATGGTATGTCCTATCCCGGCGTTACTGTCCACCAAATTAACTTCCGATGCAGCTTATCAGTCTCTTGTATGGGGAAGGATTCCACGTCTTTAAACCTGATGTCCCGGCCGATCATGACGATTATGATGTTAAGATCCTTATAAAACATCACCAGTGCTCCGGGCCATTCCAAAATCATACGAAGAGATTGCCGACCAACAAAGGCTGGCAGTGTTTGCATGGATCATGCAAAATTGCGCCGCGGAGACTCTTAGACCCTTCCATCTCACTGCAACACAAGAGATTCATCAGGAAGACAAAGTGATTGTACTGAAGATAATGATGCTTGATCCCAGGGATCGGCCGACCGCCGATCAGCTCCTGGAAGATAAATGGTTCCACCAACTGGATTACTGAACAAATAGGTTGTACGTGCTTTATGAGTTAACGTAAGGACTCAACATTGTCCATACTCAAAGACATCCTTGGCGGGTGCGCCGAAAGCGTTTGTTCAAGAACGGTGAAGCAGATTCAATTTGACACTGACCGCGCAAAGGGGTTCGCAGCGGCCGCTGCCTACCGCGGATGCCAGCCTGCAGATGCCCAATTATGGTCAAAATCTGTGAAAAATGGATTGAGGCTTGCTCCATCTTTGAATGTGTTTGACGTGCTGAGATGGGATGTGAGAGAATGAGATTGCAAGAACGACTGCAACTCACCATTCTTGTACAGAAATGCACCTATATTTCTTCCGTCGGCTTCACGTGAACTCGTTCATATAATGGCAGCGGGCGTGTAGCGGTCATTTCTATATAGTTGATGTGAAGTAGCTCTCTTAAGAACGTTGACTGGCCGACTAAATTTGATGAAGTGTGGATTCTCGCTGGTGCGGCTGGGTTTTGCCCTAGTTCTCGTAGCCTGTTGGCGATAAAGCTCGAAAAAGAATGAGAGCGTTCAATAACTTTTATCAACACCTCTCCAAATATATCGATCCCAATTTTCCATGTCCTTGTCCCTAAAACAATATCTGTTTGGGTTTGGATTGGTACTCTTTGGAAGAGGACGCAGAATGGGATAACAAGGGGGCAGCCAGTAATTGTCAAGTTGTCAGCATCCCGAGAGATAACAGCTTTTTCCAGAAGCATGGGTTGCGCCCTCCTCCGCGTAGCCCTTATAGAGGAGTGTCTATTAAAAGTGATTTGGTTGCGGGTGATGCTTATTGTTATCACATTTTCAACAAAGCCATATGATAGTTGAAACCATCTGCTTATATCCCGGCGGAGGAGTGTAGGCCCTTCGGACACCCAACCTCAACGACCACCGTTGGATATTTATCGGGTTGTCCTGGTGGTAAAGCTACTGGTTGATACGATGTGTCAGGCGCCTTGTGATGAACAAGAGTCTTGCCCATGAAATTTAACTGGGCCTCCGACTTCATCTCCGTCTCCTGGAGCTTTCTATAGAGGTTTTGGTCAAGCCATGTAGCGGCCATCTCATGCGGAAGACTCGGCATTCTGACAACTAATATTTTCGAGGTCATGGCCAACAATCCTTTCAGGAACATCGACAAACACACTATACCCGCCGGCATCCAGGGCATGGGTTGCAACTTCCATCTGGGTAACATTCCGATACCGGTAGACAGGTGTTTCTTCGGGTAAACATCCCAAAGCAGCTTCAACCTCTTCTCTCTCGCTGTTGTTGAGGCTGCCTGATTCGAGCCTGAGTCCTTCATTCTGCCGTAGTCGTAGATAAGAACGAACAGTGGACATGTTGTTAGCATCTCAGATTCTGTATTATTGCGCCAAAAACCTCCAGTGAGATGAATGGGTAGTTTGTTAGTCCAGCTTGAATATTTATAGTTCAATGCAAAAAGGTTTGCATGTCCCTCTTTCTTCATAATAAACTGTTGCGATCCCGTGAATCCCTTATAGATTAAGCTGAGTCTTTCCAAGATTTTATTGGAATTAATTAAGAAATTTTTTATGCAAATTATACACTTAAGTTGTGATCTTGGGGCGAGATGTTATGGTGCGCTATATCTTCATTGAGTTCACTCAAGCCCGTTTTGTAGTGAAACAACAAAAGGTCAGAGCGGTGGTATAGTAATTAACAGGCGCATATGTACCTTTTATCTAGAATAGCGGTCGGTTTGTAAAATCCAGTCTTCGCAGGCTGGATCATTGTTCCCTTGGTCTCGCACAATCACTTATCAGTGGTCGACGTGTATTCATTGCATGCGTACGTGTGTAGGTATGTACAAAAAAAATCGGACATCATATAAGAAACCCAAAACGAGTAAGAACTGACTGGAATCATCTCATTAACAAAACATCCTGGTCAACCTTCGGGCTACCTTTTGCCTGAAGGTTAGAGGCTCCTTCGTCTCCCACTGTTCAAGTTCATACTCTAAACGACCCGTGTCCAGATCAACATCCAAAACATTAACGAACCCCGTCCTGAAAATGATCTTGTGGCCGAAGTACAGTACGACGAACAAAATAAGGCTGACATATGCGATGAAGAAATTAGTGGTGTCCCACGGGATGAAAGCCGTGAAACCCTGCGTGATGATGATCAGCACGTTAAAGGATAGGCCGTAATAAGAGAGATACGGTTGAAGGGGCGCTTTGTAAGGGAGGGTATCACGGCTGATGTTTCGCGCGCGAAGAGCACGCATGAATCGAATATGGCAACCACTAATGCAGGACCACGATATGAACCCCGCTATACTACTGATGTTCATAAACCAGTTGAAGACGACAGCGCCGTTGTTGGAAAGATTAAGGAATCCCAAGAGGCCGAATGCGGAAGTGAAGAGAACGCTCCAGATCGGCACACCTTTGGCCGTTGTCTTTCGGAAGATGGCAGGCGCCGAGCCGACTTGCGCAAGACCAACTGCAATTCTACTACCAGAGTAGACGTTGGAGTTAGCGGCTGAGAGAACGACTGTGAGTAAAACGGCGTTGATAAGACCAGGAAGTGTCTTGACACCTGCAAGTTTCACTGCGATGACAAACGGTGACGCAGACGCGTCCGAGGCGTCAGAGAGAAGGTCTTTATTTGTATAAGGGATAAGGATACCGATGAAAAAGACGGTGAGAACGAAGAGGAATAGGATTCGGTAAAAGGTCTTCTTAATTGCTGCGGGCACGGATTTGCGAGGGTTCTGAGTCTCGCCAACCGCCACACCAACCAATTCAGTTCCCTGATAGGAAAATCCAGCTTGAATAAGGACGGCCCAGAACCCGATGAATTTGGCAAGTGCAACTTTGTCCTCGCCGATAACATCGAGAAGATAAGGAGCGAAAGCACCTGGATTTTTCCAGTAGGTGAATCCTAGATATCCCTGCTGGCCCACCCCTGCATTCATGCAGATGGCAAAGATCATGAAGCCAATAACGGTGATAACTTTGATGGTGGAGAACCAGAACTCGATTTCACCATAGAAACTAACGGGCAAAAGATTGATAACGGTAATAACGACCCAGAAGATGGCGATAAATATAGCAATCGAGATGTCGGACTTCCAATATTGTATAATAAGACCAGTGGCTGTTAGTTCGAGTGCGAATGTGATAGCCCATGAGAACCAGTATATCCAACCCATGGCAAAACCAAGGCTGGGGTCAACAAAACGAGTGGCGTAGGCGGTAAAGGCACCAGCAATGGGGATATATGTTGCCATTTCGCCAAGGGCGACGACAACGGAGAAGACGATAGAACCGACGAATGCATATGCAATCAGCGCACCGGCGGGACCAGACTTAGAAACAGCACCACCGCTACCAATGAATAAGCCCGTTCCAATTGTGCCACCTAGATCGTTAAAGAAATTAGTAAGGATATTGCGATTCCACTTGAAACGGAGCAGTAAAGGCAATAAACAGAGAGTAGGTAGTTGGGAGAGTAGACCGCACCGATAGCAATCATTTGCAGATGCCTACTCTTGAGTTTTCTCTTGAGCTCAGGTATTTTGGAGTCCCCATGTTGCTCCACATCGTGAGCCTCAGGCTTCTTGAACTGCCCATCGTTCTCCCTCTCCTCAAGTACTGGAGACGATGCAAACTCGTCTTCTTTACCCATGCTTGGCGAGAGTTGCTGCGAAGTTGGAACGGGGCCTAGGACGGGGTTTGAAGAAAGAAGAGTGAACCCTCAGCCAGCGGGAGTGGGCGGAAGCTGTTCTTATGGAAGTACCAAATTTGATAGGTCAACGAGCCCTGGGGGCCGCCTGGGAGTCAAAATGGAGCGAAGGAGCAAGATCCGAGGCTGAATAATCACGATTTTGGCAGTAGGATGACTCCGTGTTGTGTGGCCGATCACTTCTCCGTATCATGAGGTGGTATAGTGAGTGGGTCAGCCGTGGAGGAATCGAGTAGAGAAATTTCCCAGAGACGAGGAGAGAGACGATAAGAAAAGTCAATTCGGCAGTCAAGACTGACTTCCCAGGCTCCCGTTGTTTCTGTGGGATGTGGATGAGCCATCGCTTGAAATAAATGCATCTTGTGGCAAACCCCCGCGAGCGACCGCACAAAAACCTTGCCATGATATTTGCGGTGATCAACAAGTCTTTCGTCATTTGGTGGCCGGGCAGGAAGTTACAAGTACCAAACCCCCCTTTTTCACTTGCTCAGCTCTTTCTATCGTGTCAGTCACAGTAACTAAGCTTTCGAGTGAGTTTAGCGCAATTCGTCAAACGCCTTCTAGAAGACTGCGCTGCCCCTCAAAAATCTCCACGCCGCTGGAGACATGGAGACGCCAACGTAACTAAATGGATTCTTGCCATAATCCACATCACCTGGACACCCCGCAAACTGTGTGAACTTCACTAATCGCGTCAAACGGGGAGGAGTCGAGGACGACCTGTAACTGAGTTTTCTCCCCAAGACGAAAGGAGTTAACCACTGATAAACTATGTCTTGTGGCCGGTTGGATCCGCTCTCTCCAGTTTCTTGGATTCTGGGTTTCTACTGGATCTGGGAGTAAATGAATTGGGCATCACCATATCCAAAGCGAATAAAGATGAGTTACTACGTTGTTGGACGGAACTCGATTGCCATGCTGCTAGTAACCTCTTGACTAGGATGATAGCGCAAAAGGAGAATTTCCCAGGACCCTTGTCCCTCCTCCGCTCATTACTTAGCTGCATGGCTAGGAGCAACGTTTGGGATAGTTATCGGTCGGTTACACCAGTATGAGTCTGATCTCGGGAGTTGGGTGATGGATGCCAGCTCGTATTTTTGCAAGACAGACACAGACTATTTCCAAATTTTCCGGACTTGGATTTGCTAGTTAACGAAGCAGAAGCGCAGCATGTTCCCCCGCTTCTCCATGCTGATTGCGACAGCTTTCCTTAGTAGTAGCTCATGAACGATTCTCGGCCTCATTGCCGGATCATCATGTTCCTTGAAGCTAAGTAAATTCCAATTGGTAGCAATCTCCGGCGCCCTACAGATGTGCGAAATGAAAATGGCTGGCCAGGAAAACTACTAGTTAACTACTCCGTGGTTACCAGATGTTGCAACGCTACGAGTCAGTTGGCTGAGCGCATTCCTGAAATCCAGCCAGAAGATCGTATTTACCACGCCACTCAATTAGCTAAGTTATGTAATTGCCTTGGGCTTCGGACAGAGTCCGGAAATTTCAGAAAATCGAAAAAAGAAAAAAAGAAACCAGAGATTTCAGATGAACCCGGTGCGAATTGAACGCACAACCTTCAGATCTGGAGTCTGCTGCGCTACCATTGCGCCACGGGTCCTTCTTGTTGATAAATGGCGTTGGCCATTACAACCATATTGATATATTGTCTTCATGGAACGCCACATCTAAAACATAGGAGCTCCATATAATAACCCATAATAGTTATATAGCTCTGGAATTAATATTTGATCTCGAGATTTAAGTATATGTCGCTTAGGAGATCTTCTAGGACTTGGGAAGGTCTGCTTTGTTTCAAGGATTCATGTTTGAAACGAAAAGACTTGGCATCCCCCTCACAAGAATCGTCCACGATCTGGCTGGCAGATGAAAGACTTGGTCTCTGCCACAAGTTAAGATGGTTCTTCTCATATCCTACCTATCGTTCTTCAACGAAACCTGCAATCCTCTTGCAGATGTCTAAGAGGCCGTAAATCCGTCCAACCTCCCTTCTCACGATCCCCATCAACATCAAACACACGCCACAATGTCGGGCATTATGGATCCCGCAACGGGCAAATCACTTCCGCCCGACGCCATTCAGCGCGTCCTCTTCGTGTGCCATCCCGTTCATGTCTACGGAATTCCGCCTTTAATGTCCATGAAGGGCTATAATGCTGCAGATTGGACCGCCCCTGACCGCAGACACAATGGCAAAACTATGGAGATATTCACCGCCCGTCTACGCATACTTGAAACTGCTGTTCCCGTTCCTGTCAATCCTCATATGCGACCCGGACGGCCATCTTCTGCTGCTGTTACTACTACGACATCCACAGAAGATATGCAAGAGAAGGTAAAAACGGATATATTACTGGAAGACCCAGGTACGGGTCATTTATTTGCTGCTGCGCCATATACGGACGCCGGCGTTGTGGAGCATGCCATTGATTCGTCGCGATTTTTCGCCATCAAAGTCGTTGGAGATGGGAAAAAGGCTGTTTTGGGAATTGGATTTGAGGATCGCAGTGAAGCGTTCGACTTTAGCGTAGCGTTACAGGAGGCGAGGAAAGTCCTTGGTTTTGTCTCTATTGGAGGGAGCAATGTCGACTCTCAAAGAGCTCAGACTCTCCCACATGCTGGAGCTACGAGAAGACCGGGAATAGCCCCTCCAAGAGGTAGAATGGGCATGGCTCCCGGGCTGCGACAGCAACCGCATCAGCCTCAAGCCCCGCCAAAACCTGTTGATACAAAACCAAAGGACTACAGTTTGAAGCCTGGACAGACTATTACTGTTAATGTTGGTGATCGACAAAGGCCTGAAATGACGTCCTCTGGACCACAACCTTCGAGTATTTCTACTCAAGAAGATCAGAATGCCGTTTTTACCTTACCTCCTCCCCCCCTTGCTTTTGATGCAGCGTCCTCTGATAATAACCCTACCCAGAATCCTTTTTTCCTCCCACCACCTCCTGGCACGAGAGTCACCCGTCCAGATCGTCGTAGGAGGCCACTCTCTACTTCAGAACCCAAGGTGGATCAAGATTTTGAGCAGAAACCCAGTTCTACTCCGTTTGATGACGATGAGTTTGGAGACTTCCATTGATTCACAATTCCTTTTGCTTCTCGCTTGTTTCTTTCAGGCTCAATTCTTCGGAGTTCGATGCCAATCATAGATAGTCATGGGAACTTGCACTGTGATTAATGGGGGGAAATGCTTGAGAGGGCCAAGAAATTGACTGCCATGAGCTTTCTTGGGTCGTTGTGTGAGTAGCACCATTGTCTATGGTTATTAGCGGCAGGAGTGATTGAGGCCCTCAGACAGTATCAGTATCTCTAAAGCGAGATTCAAGTACCACCTAGAGCAAGGCAACGTATTTATCAATCAAGTAATTTTAGATGACGTTTGGCTCGATACTCTATCAATCTTGTCTAAGAACTCAGCTTCGTTAAAGGAAATCATTATCCATTCTCATGCCAGTCCTATTAAAACCAGATTTTAATCAACTCTTCACTGACAGCACTCGGGGTAAGAACACCCCCTTCTGTTATCAACGCAGTGATTAGATGTGGCGGTGTGAAATCCACAGCCTCGCGTTTACGCAAGTTTCCAGACTCTGTTTTCTGCTTTCTTGGTACCTCCATGCCTGAATTTTCTTGGGTTTTAAAGTCAACGACTTGTTGGTTGATCGGCAGATCGTACTGGCCCAGCGGGTATAGTCTGACGAATTTATGGCTTTCGGCCACAACATAAAACGGCTTGCCTACCGATTTGGCTAAAAGTCCCATCTGATATGTTCCCAATCGAGATATTATACCTCCATTTTCCACCACTCCCTCGGCACCAACAATAACCATGTCCACCATCCCCATTGAGTAGGCAACCGCTGATTCTGGAATTATCGCTACTGGCACACCCTTTGATCTAAGTGATAAAACAATATCCATGCCTTCTGTATCGCGATCGTTTTGGGAATTTCCGTTTTCATTTCCGTTCTGAACCACATATATCACACGGAATCGCACAGGCGAAGAGCTGAATTCATAGCCTTCCGAAGCAACCTTTTTAAGTAGAGCGCCAACTACACGGGAACCACCATTCGTCAGTATAGTACTTCCATCTCGTACAAATCCACTTCCGAAAGCGGCGATTCTCTCTCTGCTTTCCTTTGCGCGTTTAATAAAAAGTCGACCGTTCGATAATAAATGCGCCCTTATTGCATTGAAGTCTCCCGCAGGCCCCAGTTTGCCCGGTCTTTGAAGAGTACTGATTATATATCGCTGGAAAAGATCAGTTCCAGCCGAAAGGCTGATGGGATTTGGGATGGCCTTTTTCAGGCGCTCGGTGTGTGTTTTTAGGAGATCAAGAGTTTCGGAAATTGTCGACGAGGGAGAGTGAGTTAATAGTAGGACTAAAGCTTCTATCGCAGCAATTGGCATTGTAAGGTCTGGGTCAGAACTTAGGAGCTCGTTATACGTGGAGACAATGCTAAACATCGACTAAGTCAGCGGGAAAAGTAGGCACCGGTACAGGTACTCATGCGGGCTGCGCACTCAAATGGCTTTGAGTCTCCATTTCGAGACTCTGTTTCGTTTCCCATGACAGGGGACACTTATGTCAAATTTCGTGTGTGTAGATTGCGAGACTGAAAATGGCTGGCGGGGTCAGGAGCTTTGCTTGGACAGGAATGACTAGTGAGCAATGCTACTATCACAATGATTTCTCGCACTAAGAGCTGGAGCAAATTATTCACTAAAGGGATATGAGAAAGATATGGTTTTATACAGACTTCGAGATTAGTATGGAAGTGACTGAGGGATGTGCTTAACGGAAGAGTCACAGCTCTATGTTTGCACGGTTTGTTTGGGTGCTGCAACAATCGTTGTGCGGCTATTCCGAGTTTGGATTAGTGCTAATCAGGTCTCGACCTCAATGTAAACAAACCAAACAGAGGGGCATCATCACCAGCGTCATCCACAATCTTGCACTGAGCAATAATCTTCGTGCGAAATGGCTTATAGTTCGAGAGCAAGTCAACAATTCCATCATGGCAGTCAACAGCAGCACAATCGGAACCGAAAACCCAAGGAAGACGACACAGATGCGTTCCTACGCCTTGTAGGTCCTGACACCAGCACCGTCCCCCGAACCCCAGCTAACACAGCGAGCTCTAGCCAGACAAAGTCATCGCAGGATGTATCAATGACATTGGGATACCTTTTTCGGTAGCAGATTTGCTGAAACCCAATCCTCAACAAATCCAGATCATCTTTGAGTGGTTTGCGGAACTCTTCATGAACACTACTCGGGAAACAGTTGAGCCGGCCATGCGGGCAGCATCAGAAGATATTTGTGGTGACCATGCCGGCATTATTCCACCCGATTCGCGTAATCTTATGGGTTTTTTTGTTTCGTTGCGTAAGCTGATGGTTCAGGTATGTGGATACAACAATACACGGCTTTCGGGTTGTTCATTTATACTTATGGTTTTCTCTGAGTTCTAGTGCGGAGTCCAAGATTTTACTTTTACAGACCTCACAAAGCCTACCTACGATCGAGTGGCTAAAATATTCTCTTATCTGATCAATTTTGTTCGATTCCGGGAATCGCAAACAGCCGTGATTGATGAGTACTTTAACAAATCCGAGAGCACCAAATCTCGAATCGAGGCTTTATATGCAGAAAACCAAGACCTGGAGCAGCGTATCGAAGAAATGCAGGCCCAACAGAAAGAAATGGAAGGGGTAGTTAGGGAGAAAGTTAGAAGGAATGATGAGCTGAAAGCAAGATTGTTAGAATTGAGGCGGAACCAGGAACGTGTTGCAGAGACATTCGAGAGGGTGAAAGGAGAGAAAGCAAGAACGCAGGCCTTGCTAGAGGAGAAAACTGAAAGGTTGCTCAAAACCCGACAGGAAAGCGAAAAGTTGCGACCTTACGTGTCGCAAAGTCCTGCGATACTTCAAGCGTCCCTCACGGAGTTATCGGAAAACTTGACAAGGGATAAAATACAGATAGACAATATGGAAAGGCGAATGCGAGCATTGCAAATGTCAATGGATACTTTCGGCGTGATAAGCAACGATATCCAAAGTTGTCTTAAGGTTTTGGAAGACATTTCATCGGAATTGCAGAAAGAGGAGGAAGAAGATGCAAGAGCGATTAGAAATAAAGATGCTTTAGCTGAACGGGGCAATACGGTGAGAGAAGTTGCACAGACAGAAAAGCTGCTGCAAAGGCAACTGGCTCGTTGGCATGAACGAACAGAAGCATTGAGGAAAGGTGCCCGGGAGAAGGCCGAGCAAGCCCAAGCAAAAATGGAAGAACTGCACACTATACAAAAGCAACTTCGCGAAGAGCGAGCAGAAAAGCAACAGGACATGGAGCGCAGGAGAATCAGAATTGAGCAGACAGAGAAAAAGGTACTTTTCAACATTCGCAAGCTGATATTTAAATCCCTGACTGTACTAACGTTCCCTTTCTTTTAGATGGTCGACCTTAAAGAGAATGTTGAGAATGAGATCCATCGAGCACACGATGAGTATTTGAAAATGGAATCGCACATTAAGCTCTATATCACAGAAATGGAAAAGTGTCTATGATTATGGGAACTAGGAATGGGGCGTGTCGGAGTTTAGTTGAATATTTCTCTTTGAAGATACCCTATTGCTATCTGCTGTAATTTGATGGGAGTCATGGTCCATGTATTGATAATGGATGGATGTGTGTACAGTACAACATCTTCGGGGCGTTGATCGTGTTTTTTTTCCCTATTGCATACTCAAGACCCTGATACTTCTATTCTAGATTTGTCAAAGTAGAACCATTTCTTTGCTATCCTCTTGATCTGAACAGTTGATGTTTGTGTTGGTTGCCTTTCTTTGTTGATTGACGGACTCAGCAGAGGAACGGCCATTTCCCAGAGGCTAGTTGAAGACGCAAGGTCTTCTTCAGTGACAGTTGAGTCCCGACATTCGCATAGAACTAAGCGCATACCCTTTATCGCAGCGATCTCGACAGCAAGAGCGAGGCTTCTTGAAATTCCTTGCGCAGAAAATTCAGGAGTGTGAGAATGCAGAGCAAGAAGGTTGACTATAGCGAGCAGAGGTTGCTCTCCATGGGATTCAGTTTGGTGTAGGTGCATTCTCGAGCGGGGCCATTTACCCGGTGTTCCTAAGTAGGCACGAAGATGGGATAGGCTAGGGCAAAAGGACAAAGTCACTCTTCGGGAGTTGTCAAGGATATCGATGGTGTTCGATAGAAGAGTATGGGGGAATAGCGGCTCGGCGTTCGTTGCTGAGCCTTCAGCTTGCCCAGGCCCCGAAGTTTGGGACTGAAGCTGAATTGAAGAAATGAGTTGTTGTAAAAACTTTTCCTTTGTCCAACAAACGATCAATGTAACGTTCGTGGAGACGCCATGTAGAATTTCGTCTAGGAAGTCTGTCACGAGGTCGAATGCTGTGATTGTCGGGGTTGAAGGGGAGTTCATGAGTTCCGATCTGCGACTAGCCGAGTTCAATCAGTGGCATTTCCAGTCCCGTTAATTTATTCCCATCATTCGTTATGAATTGCTAAATCCCCACGGTGTTGTTTACTTCTTTGACTGTGACTTGACTTGTGATTGTCAGGCAGTAGTGAAGAGAAAACGACGTGGGAAAGAAGCGGATGCTGTCATGCTGACTACAACGCCCCAGGTCTGAACCTCAAAGTACCCAACTTCCGCAAATGCACTGAATCCCAGTATACAGCGACCCCCGGGCTTAAAGCCCAGTGCTAGCAACGATGGAAACAGTGTCCCGGATTTCATCTATGCTTGAGACAGGTATATTCGTGTGTCCCGCTTTAATTTCAAATCAAGTGCTTTCTAATGCTGTCGTACAGCCCGTGAGCTCACACTAGAAGCCGCTCACTCTGCCAGCAGTGCCAGAGCGCAGAAGTCAAATCACTCTCCGCGAAATACCTCCTCATCGCAAATCAAGAAGCTCCTGGACAGCAGGGTTGACCGGGAAATCCTCGATGGACTGCGGAAAGTCATTTCGGTGCCTATGAGAATCCACCATCTGCGGCCCACAGTGTAAATAGGGAAGCTAATATGATCAATTTTTAGATGATGTATAGATCCGAATCCTGTTTACCCTTCTTTTCCTCCGTCGTCAAAAATGTCGCGAACCCGAGCGTTGAAATCAAAAAGCTTGTTTACATATACTTGCTACAGTATGCGGAGGAAGAACCTGATCTCGCTCTATTATCGATCAATGCGATCCAGAAATCCTTAACAGACCAAAACCCCCAAGTACGTGCGTTAGCGCTACGAACAATGTCAGGCATCAGGGTCCCAGTGATAAGCCAAATCGTTTCGCTGGCTATTAAACGTGGATGTGGGGATATGAGTCCCCACGTCCGCAAAGCTGCTGCGTTGGCTATTCCGAAATGCTACCGCTTAGATCCTACTACACTGCCTCAACTAATCGATTACCTGTCAACATTATTGTGTGACAACCAGTATTTTGTGGTGGGACCGGCGGTAGCTGCGTTCATAGAGGTTTGTCCGGATAGGATTGATTTGATCCATAAGCACTATCGCAGTATCGTCAGAAAGTTAGTTGACATGGATGAATGGGGCCAACTGGCAACCCTTCGGCTCATGACAGTATATGCAAGAAAGTGTTTTCCGCGCAGGACCCAAAAGGTTAAGAAATCGACTCTGAAAGGATTCTATGACGATGAAAACGAGGCCGGCGGTGAGGCGGAAGAAGTAGTAGAAGAGGAAATTCAAGTCGTGGATCCCGATCTTGAGATCTTTCTAAAAGCATGCAAACCTTTACTCCAGAGTCGAAACCCAGCAGTCATTCTTGATGTTGTACGCTGCTTCCGGTACTTAGGGAGTGTCGAGCAGCTGGAATCCGCCGTGGGACCGATGGTCGCGTTGCTTCGTTGCCCGCAGGATATTCAACAAGTTGCATTATACAACATAGTTGTTGTTGCACTGCTAATTCCAAAAGCATTTACGAAATACGTCTCTCACTTCCTAGTTAAGTCAACAGATCGACCTGAAATATGGATTCTGAAATTAGAACTTTTGACTATTCTCTTTCCTCACTGTGGACTGCATGTAAAGGGAATTATTCTCGGCGAATTGGAACATTTTTCAAATGGCTTTGACACTGATCTTGTTAGAGAGAGCGTTCGCGCGATTGGCCGATGTGCAGAGAGTGATATCAACACAGCAGGAAAATGTCTGAGTATTCTCTTTCGGCAGCTTTCAAGTGTCGATGAAAATCTGGTATCGGAAGCATTAACAGTTATACGACACCTTATTCAACAAGACCCGGCTTCTCATAAGAGAACTGTTGTGATGCTGGCCAAAAGACTCGACACGACAACGAGCCCAGGAGCAAGAGCAACTATAATATGGCTCGTCGGAGAATTTGCAGGAATAGACATGGACAGCAATATTGCGCCCGACGTCTTGAGAATCTTAGCTAAGGGGTTTACAGATGAATCCCAAACGGCGAAGCAGCAGATCCTTCTCTTAGGAGCTAAGGTTTACCTTCATCACCTTCTGAACAAGGAAAATGCCTCTGAGCCAACTCGAATAAGTGAAGAGTACCAGGTACAAGCGGATTATGCCAACAACTCCGAAGAAAGCTCGTCACAGGAGGACACCATAACAACTCTTTGGCGGTACATCCTTCTTTTGGTTCGCTACGATACATCTTATGATCTCCGCGATCGAGCTCGACTCCTTAAAGCCCTTCTAGCAAATCCTGCTTCTACAGAGCTAGCCAGCCTACTCCTCCTTGCTCCCAAACCCGTTCCTCGCACTCCTTCACCTTCTGAGTCGAGAAAGGGTTTTCTTCTAGGCTCAGCTACGCTTGTCATAGGATCTGACGTAGGCATCCATGGTCTAAGAGGATATGAAAATCTACCGGACTGGGTAGAACCTGGGCAGGAACCTGATCCGATACTCAGAGACGAAGAAAATAAGGGAGAATCTGGTGAGAGAGGTTATATAACTGCCGGCGAGAGGTTGGATAGGGCGTTGAAGGAGCACGGCGGTGTTGTGATGGCTAAAGAAAAACTAAACGGCGGCGCCGTACTTGGTCGAAGTAAGAACCTAACATTAGATGATTGGCTTGCTGAGAGCGAAGAGGAAGAAGAAACCTCCGAGGAGGAAGAGGAAGAAACTACGGATGAAGAGGAAACGGACGAAGATGATGAAGATGAAAATGAAGACAACGACGACGACGACGAACAATCTCAGAGTGAAAATGCCAGGCTCGTAACATAGATTCGGCATTTTGAATACATCCCATTCTTGATATCTATCTACATGAAGACCTTTTGCACCTAGAAGGGCGTAACAATTCCAATCGCATCAAACATTTCTCGTACATTTACTAGTCACATGACCCTTGCCTAATCTGGGTAGTTAGCGCTTACTTCGGCCGTTTCGTATCCTTCCGTTCAGATGCATCAGATTCGATCCTGTTCAAACAGCAAGGAATTGCTGCAGGGATGCCTTAATGCTCAAATAGACAACTAAATCACACAATTAGATTCTTTCCCGATTTGCAATTTTAACTGGCCAATGCTATTAGACAATAGCAAGACAAGAAAGAGAAAAAGAAAAATTACCCCGCAGCGTCCAACACCTTTCCTTTTTCAATTCTGATTACATGTTCTACAAATAAGAAGATTGCAGGAGAGATGATGACATCGACGATTTCCCCCATATTTTTCACGCGCGGGCTTGATTCTCGAAGCAGAATCTGCGCTGCTTTCACGGGCAGAGGAACGTCGCTTGAAGCGAACCATAATTTTTCCTTTCGTCCACCGCCCAGCGCAGACGACACTGAACGAGAGAGAAAGCCGGGATACTTCGCGCAAAATTTGGAATATCTCGCGAAGCAACTCGAATTCAATTCTCGGCGCTTAACATGGCCTAATGGAGGCTGGCCGCATTCAGGGCAGGCTATCATAGCAGAGGAGTTTGATTGGGTTTCCAACAAGCGTACGGGCGGGATCATGCCAGTTGGTCTGCATGGTGGTGGCGGTGAGAGTCAGGCGGTAACGTATGATGGGATAGTTACTCGGTCGTCTCAGTTTGTACTTGGTGTGCAAGGTGCGGATTGTCAGTCGATATTCTTGTATGCGCCGGGGTCGGGAGTGATCGGTTTGGTCCATGCTGGTTGGAAGCCGTTGGTGAGAGGAGTGGCTGGAAATACAGTCGATGCCATGGTGGCATGTGGAGCGAGTAGGGATGATATTGTTGCATATATAAGTCCGGGTATAGGTGACCGGTATACTCAGTTTCATTGGGACGAGGAAATGGAGCCGCAAGTTCGGGATGTGTTTGTTCAGGCTGGACGGGAGGATCTCTTGAAGGTTGGATTCGTGAGACATGAAATGACAGAGTGTGATCGTAAGGACTTGGCTTTGGCTTTGGGAAAAGAAATTCCATGCGGGTCTTCATTCAAGTTGTCGGCGTTGGCTGCTCGTGAGCTCGAGCTTCATGGCGTCCAGTCTAAGAGAATTATGCAAAATGGCGGCTCAACAATAGTCGACCGCCATCCTTCGGTAGGCGCGGATTCAGAAAATGCGTTTCGATACCATTCGTATCGTCGTGAGTGGCCGAATCATGGGCTCAGCATGAGTATCCTATTTATGAAACCCGGCGAGCGAACAGAACTAGCAAATGAGGAACGGAAGACAAATCCTTTGCACGGAAATACTACATGAGGGCAGATTCTAGGAAGTGGCCCTTCCTAAGGCCTCCCTTATACCGCCTTGTTGAGGACGTGAGGCTGCCCCTTGCTTATTGACGAGGTAGAACTCGAGTGAGATTCCGGTCCTTTATTCGCAAGGAAACAGACGTTGATCGACTCGAAGTTTCCGTCATCGGTATGTGCTCGACGTTCAGTCGTAGCAGCTGTCGTCAACAACACTTGTTTATCTCTCACACTAGCGCAAATTTCGAAATCGGCGCCAACAGACTGCCTGAAGTGGTCCTGGTCACTGGGCAACAATGCATAGGCAGGACCGAAAATGATCAAAGCCCATAGCTTCGCGAAACTAGCCAATTCCATGATCCCAACTGTCTTCATTTCCACAGTGTTATGCGTGAACCCCACAACGTCTTTCTTCTTAGCTCGTTTTTGTACGTGCGCCGTAGCTTGCCTATTAATCAAGACTTCTTTGTAGAACAGGACGTTTCGAAACGAGGTTTCCATGACACTGAGCTCGATGGCACTGCTGAACATCGCGCCAGAGCCGATTGTGAGAGAAGCGAGAAGGGCAAGTGAGCCGAGTTGAGTAGTACTATCGCCTGCGTCGGAGATCGACGTCCAAGTTGCAAACCCGGTGGTGATAGTGATACCAACAATCGAAACGACGTTTGTGATAACTCTCTCAAGTGCCACGCTGGCTGCTTGCACCGTAGACGAAATTTCCTGCTTCTGCCAGCGGGTGACGGTGTTTACAGCACCGTCATCTTCCTCTGCACCTTTTGAAAGATTGTCGGCAGAGTCTGCTTTTTTTGAGACTTCACTGCCTTTCAAATGGCAGTTTTCGTAAGGAGGGAACGTAGGACTAGTGTCTGGCTTCCCGATCTTCCTGAACACAGGCGATCCGCCTCCCGATAGACCTGCATTAAGCTGGCCGAGGTCGACCGAGGCAAAAGAAGCCTTATTCAGCAAGCTCCAGGTAGCACCGGCGCCTAAGAGAGTAAAGAAACTCCTACATGCCCTCCACACATACCACGCGTGAATGCAAAATGCGGTAAAGTAGATCAGCGCAACGACAAGGCGTGGATACGCATCGGGCATTTTTTGATTTGTGAGAAAACCGTTGAACATCAGCGTGGAGACGATCATACCCAGGACCATCCACAAGCAAACCCATTCCCAGATAGCTACCTGAACGATGCTTTTCGTCAACGATGAGCCTGCAGTCAACCACATTGGCGGGGTGGCAATTCTGGTTTTGGGAAGTCCCTCGCAGTCTTCTACTCCTCTGGCAGTCCTTCCCTCGCCACTGTCTCCATCCAGCTTGCCCACATAGAACAATCTAATAGCATCTTCTCCAACCGAGGTGCCTGAAATCGCCGCATTACCACCCGTTTGCGAAGACGTGCTCACGTCCGGCCACGCTCTCGCCAGTAAATTGCTGATATTGACCCTGACAGCACCTAGTGGGATTTTGCTAGTACTCGACAACATGGTACCAGGTCCAATCAAGACAGCATAGGTCATCGTCATCAATGCGGCGCTGAGGATTGCCAGAGTGGTATTCACGCCTCGATAGAGGTTCTGGAAAGGGTTGGCGTGGGGCTTAGATGCACCACCGTCTGAATCGCCGCCAGCACCGACGGGAACAGGGCCTTGCGGTCCACCTGGGGGACTCCCAAGAGGACCATTGCCAGGAGAGCCTCCAACGGGGGTTCCATGAACCAGGACAATCAGAACTAAGAGGGTGAAGCAAAATGTAACTAGAGATAATCGCGACATTTTTTTTTTTTTTTTCTTTAGATGTGAGCCTTGGTCCTGCTGCAGGTATTTGGTTGATAAGTATCCTGCGATCTTTGACTGAGATAACCACTTTAGTTAACTAGCCATCCCAATCTCGTAAAACTAATATACCGCATGTTTAAAAGAAGACTTACAAGACCAAAATCAGGCTTGCGATAGACTCAACAGCTTTTGTTTGATGGTTCCTCGGGAGAAAAAAAAAGGAAAAAAATATTTTAAATTACATTAGATTCCGCGAGGCCCTTTGTATAACTAACTTATCACCTTGTCATTTCAAGCCTTTTACTCTTTCTTTTTTCTCCCCTGAATGGCCGACACGAGCGGAAGGACGCGGTTTGGGGGGAAGCTCACAAACTAAACTCACTAAATCCATCACAGAAGACCTAACTAAACTTAACGGAACACGAGGCTCATTTCAGCCTCCTCTCTTTGCAGGGAAAAAGGAAAAGAAAAGAAAAAAGCCACGAGCCGGGATCTGGAAGATGCAATCCTGTCTTCATTCCCCTCTCCCTCCAATGTCCTCCGTATGTGGATCTTTACTTCCATGCCTCTTCTGTGGTCTTTTCTTTCTTTTTCTTTTTCTTTTTTTTTTGGCTGGCTTGCTTGTAATTGCTATCAGTTAGTTACTCGATGATTCTTCTGTCCAGGAGTTGACAAGTCCATCGAGATCGAAATTCTGCTTGTTTTCATCTCTTTCTGGACTAACACACCATGTTCACATCTCGTAAAACGAGTCAAAAAAAGACTGGATGAATGAAGGAGGGTGGCGACGAACTTCAATCTGTGCCATGGTCTGGTTTTCATGGAAAGGTCTAAGCAGGAATTAACAGAGTTATTTTCTTCGATTATCAATTGATTCCTAGATAAAAAGATGGTTCGTCCGAGTAGAAACAACCTCACATACGCACTTCATTTACAATTTTACCAGGAAGAACGAAGTTCCTCCTCAAGGCTCACGCCCCCATCGGCCAGGGATCCTTTACATCCCCTTCGGACGCACGGTCTTAACCGGTCGTATTAATAGTTGACGCCTTCTAGGCTTCTCTTAACCCACCAAGACGCATGCAAGACACCCCGGGGCTCCCACCAATGCGCCACATGCTGTAAAGACGAGGATAATATCCAAACAAACTCGTGAAGTAGCTCGCGGCGTCATCCAATGAACCACCTACAGGAACCATGCATCTTGGATACAGGCCATGCATAGAGGTTGACCCTGCAAGAAGCATTTTGTTTCACTCGAAAGCGGACATGGCTTAATGCATGTTTTTACGATTGTCCAGTTTCAGGGATCATAAACCACCTGGCCTTCAAGATCAACCAAAAGGCAGAAGGTGGCCAGCGCCAATGCATTTTTTGCCCTGCATTCGTTCACAACATTACCGAAATCTTGTCCTGCATCAACACAAGGGACGCAATGAGGACGAACATGTGCTCACAATTCATGATAACCATCAGTTGTGCATATATCATGGCCCATATATTTTTTTGATGCGAATCTAGGCCGAGCCGATCAGGACCACAAAATTCTTCGCTCTCCTGGAGATTACATGAGGCATGGCATATCAGATTTGAGATAAAACCCGGTTGCCTGAAATTCTTAATGAGAAGAATCTCATGCCAGTTTCCGGGCAACAGTAATTATTGATTCACGGCCGAATATCTCTCTGTCTACAATGAGATTCGCTTACCTGAGAGATACATTGCCTTTTACTCTAGGAGAGTCTCGTAGAAGTACATTTTGTCTTCCATGTACATCTGGTGGACCTCTCATAGACGGTACGTCAATGAGCCTCCAAAAAGGAGAAACAGCAAGCGTTGATATAAAGGCCTCGGTAGTCTGGGAAACCACCAGCACTGAAAAAGTGCAAGAGTAATAGATAAACTCCGAATTAAAATGCTCCTGTAATAGAGATCAAATAGTTTTAACTCATCCGAATGGCAGTTGAAAAAATTTATCTTCTCGCTCCGGTTTCTTGGACCCCGTTGGTTTCTGGAGAATAGTGACGTTGCGCTTGTCCCCATAAAGCCTTGATGATGAAGTAACTTAAGACGGAAAAATTGATCCAAAGAGAGGTTTGGATCTTGGATTTCTTCGCGATCGAGTCAACCCTGAAGGTATTGTGTAGAAGACATTGAATAAGCCGTAGGCCCGAGTAAGCATATTTAGATCAGAAGAATAATCAAGGGTATGGGTTATCGAAGGAAAAGAAGGCTAAGAACGGCCATCATCTTGGACGTCGGCTCACCAGCGACGACTTGGGGCAATTAGTAGGGTGTAAAAGAGTATGCGGGAAGATGAAAGAGTACCTGTAAGCTTCAGCCACCTGCGGTTGACGACGCTTCACCCTTGGGGTAACGTCATCGACTTGTCGGCGAGGCCTGTCTCCACCACTGTCAGATGCGTCTTGCATTTTGGTCTGCCTATGGCGGTTACGGTGGGTACTCGCAAGGCTACGGGGTTCTCGATGCTCTTGGTGCGCGCCGAGTTCGGCTTTGACATCAATACTCAGTGAATGGCCATTCGTGAGTTCATTATGCGCCGCAAAACTGGAATGGCCGTTAAAACTGGCTCCGGTTTCTTCCATTATTTTTAGTTTTACTGGAGGCGATTCCACACCAGGCGGCGGGGGTGGGGGTGCAAAATGCTCCTGCGGCTGGTGTTTCTCTTCTTGTTGCTTTGCGCGCCATCTTTGTTGGGGTTTATTGTTTTTTAGGCGGCGATCAGAACCGCGCAATTTTTTACCAAAATGGTTACCGTCAGGCCGCCTGGCATCGTTGCGTCTTCCGCGGTCCCGATGGTTGCGATTTCGAAGTCGTTTTCGGGTATTGAGTTTGCTTTGGGAATGGCTATGCAGCCGTTAGGAGCAATGATCATCGTCTCACGAAGACGGAAATTTAATAGATAGCCATATTTCCCGAACTTACATGTTTTGTGGATCGGCCTTTTGAGCTTGATCTATAGGGTTTTCATGAATGCTGTGCTCTAGAGCCTCGCTAGAGAAAAGCGATGAGGGTCCATGTCCTTCACGGGAGGAGGCGTACGACCTCGAGTCATCCTCATGATGCTCGGAGCCACTTTCGAATGAATCATCTTGTTTCAGGTCCACTCTGTCGGCTTCTTCGGTATTTTCTTCGTCAATCCCTTGTTCTTGTTCGTGTTCACTTTGAACATTTTCGTTTGGCGTAGGTGTAGGTGGCCGCTCTATCCGGTGAGTTTCGTACACCTTGCTTCGAATGAGAAGGAGCTCTTTAATGGAAATCAACTCCCCATCGAGGGGAATTTCTAGGAAAATAGGATCATCCATGATAAACGGCCAATCTTCGGTGTCTCTAATGTTACAATCGAATTCCTCGGCCCTCTTATCAAGGATATATTTCGATACCGACATCCCACGGGGCAATGATGCTAGTGGGGGAGGCATCGTGATCTCATCTCGGTCGGTTAGAGTCGAGGGTAGGGGTTGAGCAACGGCTTGGGGCGGTCTCCAAACTGAGCGCACAATAAGCATCAGTGACAACGAGGCAATGATATTTCCTACTTACCAATTTGGTTTGGATCCGCTCTAGGATCCGGAATATCCAGTGGATCTAGCTCTTCCATCCAAGGCTCAACGGTAGGTGCGATTGGACGAATATTGTCGTAGCGACTCCAGTAATCTCTATAATTTGCCCGACGCATTTCCCTCGGAGGCGGTCGACGATCCGAGCGATAAGGAGGATAATCCCTTTCTTCAGGGTACCGGTGGTACGGTGAAGGGAGATAATCTTGTTGTCCAGGCATAGGGCTGTGGGCCCCCCGTGGGTTAGGGTACCGAGGCTCGTATGCATTTGACGGGTAAGGCGGCTCATGTGGCCTATAAGGGGGATACCCATATGAATGGGAAGGAGGAAGAGGCCAAGGATCATGAGGCTGCGGAGCATAAGGGCTATGTTCGTATAATCCGTGACTTGGCATTTGGTGATAATCGGGAGGAGGGGGGTGGGTGAAGCCCCGTTGAGGACGGGAGCGCTGCTTGTGTGATGAGCTCCCACGATAATGCGACTCCATTGAACCTGTCGTCCTTTGGCGCTTTGGCTGATGGCGATGGGGACCGCTAAAAGTAGGGTAATCAGTTGCCTATTTTCAATTAAGACGTAGTATCAAAGATATGGCGTAGACTTACGAATACCCATCCTGGCGTCTTTCTGGACAGTGTTGGACAAAGTGGTCCGAAGATCCGCAGTTATAACAGACGTGGCCCGTTGCATCTGAGGGCCCTGCCTGATGGGAGTGCTGATGTTTTCGCAGTCGTTTTCCATGGCCTTTAGGCCCACGATGCGAGCCATTGGCCGCAGCTACAGGCTGCGAATTCCTAACCAAGGGCTCATCAGACGGTGCTAGGTCAGGCATTGTTTCTATATAAAATATAAAGCTGAACTTTGGGTAGGCAAAGATGAAGAAGATGCAGGGAGACGGGGAGGGCAGCGGGATAGTTTCAACAAAACGGCATCATGTGCCTCTTTTGGAAGTGAGGAGAGAAAACAGTATGTGCAGCAGTCCTGCAATTTTCACGGGTCAACCCAGAACAGGGGACAGAAGGAGTCAAGAACCCGAACTTTCTTCTTTTAAGATTAGGGAAACGCAAAGGAAAACGTAGTGGCTAAAATTAAATAATAAAAGGAGGCCTTGATATTGTCTCCCAGTAGTCAATACTGATGATTATGGTGGTCTCAGATATCCCAAAAAAATGCTACTTTTTATGCCGGAGGAAAGCCAGCCATGCGGAATTGCAATTTAGGCAGAACATCAAGTTCTGATGTTATATCCAAAAATAAAGAAAGGAACAGGTGATGCCGGGTCAGTTGGCTTGAGTGCAGACGGGCATGGAGAGTAGAGGGCGGAGAGGGAAGGGCGGTGGTGAAGAGCAGGAGAGGAGGTGATTGAGAAAGGCGGATTTCCCGTGGATTCAACTCCCCTTGCACCCGTCACGTGCAGCCTAACGCTGTTGGGAAAGGTCCAGATCGCCATGGCGCCAGAATCCTCGAGTGATTGGCTCACGCACCATCAACATGAGCTGCTGATCGTCGACAACATGCTGTTTTCATATGCAAAGCGCTTGGAGTAGAGGATATCTTTCTGCTTCAATTTGTTTTGATTCTATAGTTATATAACTAATACAACGGTGTCAAGTTCATACTACATGAGTGTGGCGGACATCCTTCTCACTGCGTGGCATTTCAACTCAATATCATTAAACAATTCCCGCGACAGTGTTCCAGAACCGAACAAGTCCTCTGGTTCATTATGCCATATCCCAATTAATTGATCAACTAGGCTATTAATTTTCTTGGCTAACGCCCCCGGGGGTTGCCGGAGGACGGCCTCGCATGGCTTCCAAGTTTCTGACAATAGGAGCATTTGGAAAACTTAGTTGCCTTTGTGCACGCCGTATCGGGCTTCCTGTACAAAATTTTCGCGCACCGCAGACACCACGCCGTTTTCGCTGCCTCCCGCGAGGACTCATCCAGTCGACGACGTTTGGGGTAGTGGGAATTGTCTCATCGGCGTACGGACCGGCCTGCTCTTGAAGTTGCTGCTATACGTTAGCTAGGCCGCTTCTACGCACAAGCGAATACTTTACCGACAAAGTTCGCTTATTAACTGACAAGTCGGCGACCGGGAGATCCAGATCTTGGGTCATCTCTAGCCCAACGCTTTCAAGTGCGTTCCGTGCGATGGCTTCGACATTATCGAGTTGTTCGTTAGACTTGCCACCATGTACCGAGTCATGTCTCTGCGAACAGTGTTGACTGTGCTGTTATGACCAGTTGTCTAGTGTTGACGAGCGAACTAGAAGCTGAAGTTCTTGCCCGATCGATCCAACTCTTGCCGAGCCGAATTTATTTCTTAAACTGTTTAACCTCTTCCCGAAGCTGCTTGACCTCCTCTAGGAGTGACATTCCCTCTTATTTCCGAGAGAATATTGTTGTTGATCCACTGTGATGTTCCTGGCTTCTGCAATCAGGCCACGTTTCATTGCTGCGACTTGAGATGAGGTGGGTTCACAAGGTTGTTGAGAGGGCAAAACTGCGTTCCAGGTCTTTTCTAGATCAGATTCTGAGTCATTCGGGTAATTCTGACGTCAATGAAATTGAATTACCACAGTTGTGTTTCCAGAGATAGGCTGCAAACAACGGCGTTTTGGTTGAGGGTCCGAGCTTGACCCAACTGTCACGACTCAGGGATCATCGTACATACCATCTTGTGGGCTCACAACTAGAGGACATTCTCTTTTGGTCGAGCGGCACACAGCTTGGTTTTGGTTTCTCTCGACGCGATAACATTATCTTGCATAGGCACCCCTCCACGCGGTTGTCCGAACTCACTTAGTGTCTTATTTGATATAGCATGTTTTATTGGGACTGTTTTCATGCACTATAATTCCTTTGTTCTGTTCCTGTCATCAAAACATCCAACACTCTTCGCTATGCGGATGGATTCGAAGTCGTCACATGGCTCGAGTCCCTCAGGCTGGCCGCTTTCAAGAATAATCGCTCTGGCAATCGGGTCATCACGATAAGCATAAGTCATAGTTGATATAGATACTGAGCCAGCAGATTATCCGCATAAGGTTATCTTTTCAGGATTACCACCAAAGGCCACCACATTATCTCGTATCCATTCAAGTGCGGCACGTTGATATCTGATCCCCAGGTTCGGTCCTGTCATCCCTAGAGCCGGAGTATTAGGGAATCCAAAGATTGTCAGACGATAGCTGCAGGGTTTGGTCAGTATAAGAGTAGATAGATGTAAGTGCGTGTGTACTTGTTTATTGTGCGGTAAACATACTTAATAGTGACAACCACAACATGAGGGTTCGCAGTCACCAAGTTGAGTGAGTTATATACTAAAGGCATAAGCGTTAATCCCTAGGCCTATGTAACCCGAGTGTTTGTGAAGAGATCTCATACTAGGACAACTTGCTCCGCCTTCCCCAAAACCGCCTCCGTAGATCCATACCATTACAGGTAAAATTTGATTCATTCCATACCTGTTATTATCCAACTGTTTTGGGGTCCAGATATTCAGGTTAAGGCAGTCTTCGGATTCTTTTGCCTGGGGTATTAGGGACTCTCCAACTATGTTGCGGTAGTTGAATTGGTAGCACACGTGGCCAAAGCCAATTTCATTGAGGATATAGGTCTTCAAATCAGCCTCTTCAAGGTCTATCCGATGATGTCACCAGCGGCCGCAGGTCTAAATGCATATCATTTTCATTGTTAAACTCGGGATAAGGTTCATCATGATAATTGTTGTTGCCATAAGGTTCGCCCACCGCCTCCGCACTGCCAGCTAGGGTGATAATGTGATGAAGGATCCAGTGGAGCTGTAGAAGCGAAGGATCTCGTAGGGGAATCTTATCATGCGCAGTGATGTGTTGGAGTGTGTCAGAGAGGACTTCCTCACTAGACACTACATTCCAGAAGACCGTAGTCAATATTAAAAATAGGCAGATGTTGACCTTCAGATTGTGCAATTTAGCTGTATATGGCAACCAGTGGAATCGAACAGCATGAGCATGCGATTCAGGGACCCCGCCCTCAACAGGTGCTGGACACTGCCCATGTCCAAAGGGCCGGTGATAGCAGTATGCCAGGTGTTGACCCTCTCTTGGGCCCAAAACATGCATAAAAAACTCCATGGGTCATAGATGTTGTTGACAATATTAATAATTGCAACCCTCTTGTGGAAAATGGGAAAATGTATGCCCCTTAACCGGATCATTGGCACCAGTAATGATGCATCTATTTTTGTCTCTCTCACAACACTGCCCAAATGGTTAGGTGAAATCTTTTGACAATGCATTGCAATTCACACCAGTTCTCTAGCTTTTTTGGATTCAGTGTCCAGCGTGCTGCTAGGGCTCGAGGTTGGCGAGATAGGTGTCTCCCCCGCTGCGGCTATCTCTGAAAGCCTTAACGGAAACCACTGAGTCAAAAGAACTAATCCTTAGGCCAGTAATAGCGTTAAGTTATTATTCTGACACCTTGTCATTGGCAGCGAGGGGGTGGTCTAACCCTTTTCTAACTCATGAGATGGGGGAAGGAGGGCCTTGCACAGTGTATATGTCCCAGGCATTGATGCCATCATTCAATACCAATGTTTCTCTTCCCGACATGTAGCAAGCAGATTCATCGAGGTAGCCTACTGAAAAGTCAGGGTCCTCTGGGTGTGGTTTTGGAAGCATCGAATGTAAACATTATTGGCGCCTTTGCGATGCTCTTGCCTTGGCCCTGGCCCTGGCGTTGTATTTATGAGCACTCTGTGTCGAAGAGGCTTCTTCTTCGAGTTTTTATCTTGTTGCAGCAGTGTCCTCGAACCAGGCTTGTGCCTGCATCAGGCTAGGGAGCCGGTGATGCTTGCTGGTGTGCCACCGGTTAAAGATTTCGATAAGGAATTCGTTCATATCCGTCTCGCTCACTGGCGAATCTTGTGAAACTTTTTGGATCTGATAATTAAATCCTTCAGTGCAGTTTGTCTTTCCTCAGTCACATCTTAAGAAGTACGTGTCCGTCAACAGGCCGGTATGTTATGATGTCTCTCTGTGCGGCATCCAGCTGGGAGGCCGGCGGCATTTCCATGGCGTATTTCTACTACTTATTTCTACCGATCGATGTCAGTCTCAGCAGGTTCTCATCATGGAGAGCGGTCTGCTCGCTAGTTGAAGAAGGGTAGGACTCAAGGGCCAGTCTCACTAAATCTGGTGAGAGAGTTGACTTTTACACAAAGCTGAACCTGTGGTGGAACGGTGCAGTCGAAAGACTGCGGATTCAGCGATTAGGAATGCGAGCCAGCGCGGTCATTCCCAAACAAAGGGAGGAATGGCCCATATGCGCAGATTTGTTTCCTCATGGCATTGTAGGCGCAGTCAATCGCCAGTGTTTTGTGATGATCTGTCACTGCAGTCCCTCTCCAAGTGAATTTTAAGCCAGAGAGCCCTCTAGATAGTGAAACAGGCAGGTGGAAACCTTCAACTTGCGATTAGTCAGCGACTTCGTGACCTCACATGGCCAAGTAGCTCATGAGCGCTTTTTGTATAATCTTCGGTTCAATTAATAGATGTCACCTTAACGTGTGTTAGATGTCTGGCTGTTGAAGTGGAAGACTATGTTTTTCGCACCCTAGATTCACTCCTTTGTTTCTTACCCAAGCGAACAGATACCCACGATGCGACCAGCCTGTCATACTGGTCCTGCTCGTGCTTTCTTTAGGAGTATTTCGCTCGGGTTTCTCGCGTGTTATACTTAGTATTTGAACGGATTGTTCGAACTTTTAATTGAATTGCAGTCATGCCTGGACTCCCAGGTTAGTTAGTACCTTTGTTACTCCCCTTGTTGCTTGCAGCCCGCAAGATGCGATGAAACTAACATCTAGTCATGTGTGTGCAGCTAGCATCGATCTAGACGAATGCATTGAGCGACTGTATAAAAAGGAATTGCTTGCAGATTCCGTGGTCGAGGCAATATGCGCCAAGGCGAAAGAGTTGTTAATGAAGGAGAGCAATGTCGTCCACATCGCTGCGCCTGTCACTGTGGTCGGCGACATCCACGGCCAATTTTATGATCTGATCGAAATTTTCAAGATTGGCGGGTTCTGCCCTAATACGAACTATCTGTTTTTGGGTAAGGAATAATTCTTTTAGCTAGGATGGTAATTTCTATGATGCCAATCTCACTCTTGTCTAGGAGACTACGTCGATCGCGGCCTGTTCAGTGTCGAGACGATTTCCCTACTCGTCTGTCTTAAACTCCGCTATCCGGAACGCGTCCATCTTATTCGCGGCAATCATGAATCCCGCGGCGTCACACAATCTTACGGGTTCTACACAGAATGTGCACGCAAATACGGCAACGCCAATGTCTGGCATTACTTCACCGACATGTTCGACTTCCTCACCCTCAGCGTGGTGATCAATGATCAAATTTTCTGCGTGCACGGCGGCCTCTCCCCATCCATTCATTCTATTGATCAGATTAAAATTATCGATCGGTTCCGGGAGATTCCACACGAAGGACCCATGGCTGATTTAGTCTGGTCCGACCCGGATACGGAACGTGATGAGTTCTCTTTGTCTCCGCGTGGTGCGGGGTATACATTTGGAGCGCAGGTGGTGAAGAAATTCCTTGAGATAAACAATATGTCACATATACTGCGAGCACATCAGCTTTGTCAGGAAGGATACCAAATTCTCTATGACGATCGACTTAGCACAGTTTGGAGCGCTCCCAATTACTGCTACCGGTGTGGGAATCTAGCCAGCGTTTTGGAGGTCAGTGACACTGGTGAACGATATTTTAACATTTTCGACGCCGCTCCCGAAAACAACGATATCCACCGTGGCGAGCAACACGCGCAACAGGGGAAGAACGGACAGAGCCCTGTAATTGAATATTTCTTATGATACGCCTGATTTTTGTTATATGCAAAGATACCTATTAAGCATGAGAAAGCCTTTTCGCCTTTTTGGTTCTCGGATAGATCCCTGCTCTCTCTGGTTAAAAAGGAAAACAAGCCATTGCAATCTTACGGTAGATGGGACGTAGGCAGTTTTCCCAATGGAAAACTCAACTCAAGAGAATTGTCCACTTCTGCAGTTTTGAAATGGGACACAAAGAAAAAAGATATATAGGATATGTGAATCACCGGGTCCATTTCTCGGGAACCCGTCCAAAAGAGGGGCTTTCGCTACGATATCTCAATTGATGGAACGCCAGGCTTCTACTGCTCAAACCAAAACTACCAATCTTTGGTAATCTCAAAAGACCATTCAAATTGCAGATGGGTGTGGTTATCGTCATCCACAAATCTAGACAGCGCGGTATAACGGGCCCGATGGAGAATCCCCGACGGTGCCTGTTCCTCATTGACTGGAGACGCGATCAGAATTAGGTACATATATGAAGACAGCTTCGAAGACTTACACTTTTTCTCATAAATTGGCTTGTCGGTGGTGTTTGGAGCATAACTCCCCTGGAAAATATTGTCAGCAGACCGTTTGTATGCCCACGCCAATGAGGCGCTAGAAAGTGTTGCGCGGCACTAAACTTACAAGCATCTCTTGGTCCTTGCTCACTCTCACGCCCGATCTCTTGACCACCTGGACATATTTCAGCCCGCTGAGCACTTCATGCTGAACCACGAATTTCGCCTTCATTCGGAACTTGCAGCCCTCCTTGATAGTGAATGGCTTGTTCTTTAGGCTTTCAACCGCACCTGGGGCAGAGAGGTCGATTGTGATATCCTCCCGGCCTTCCACTTCTAAAGCAAGAGATTTGATAATGCATTTTCGAGGGTCACTAGGATTAGAGAGCGGAGTGCCGCTGCCCAGACCTAGTGAGGCTTTCCAGCGGTTAAGGGACTCGTCATTTGCGTCTGGATGGGAGGAGTCGGTGAGTTAGCAGGGTGGCTATGGTTTATGGTTTGTTCTTAAAATGTTCGAGGTATGAAGCGAGGTCAGGGCAGGTGATTTCTACATAGCTGAGTGCGCATGTACAGTACAGTATTGATCTTGTGAATAGAAATTCTGTAAAGTCCAAGGATGTGAACTAGAAAAACGTGGGGAAAGTATAAATTCTCGGACCCGACCCAGAGATACATTGTAAGTGTGTACCAAAAGTCAACCATCTAAAGGAGGCCGCCACCAACTCACCAAGATTCTTATATTCATCCAGCGTCTTTTTCTCACCGACCTTGAAACCTTCCGTCTTGATTGGGTTTAGATCATCGTCGTGATGTTCAGCCATGGTAGGAAAGCCAAAAACGAAAAAAGATCTGCTAGGAGATGGAAGTGTTAGCAGTTCCCGGCTCCAATGGCTTGAACGTACTGTACCACAGTTACGATGAGATGAACCGTAAAACCTGAAGACGTCGTACCAAGGATTTGAAGTGAGCCCTATTTCTCGTAACTAGTTTGTGTGAGATGAAAGCTGATAGTGGTATGTGCGGGTGACAACGGGCCAGGGAGGGAGGATGGGAAGTGGTCCTAGATGAATAAGAGCTGTTGTCACCGCTTTGGGGGGAATGTTATAAATGTGTGCAGATGAAACGAGGGGTAAGTTTGTGAGGTGGATTGGGGGTGCCGTAACTTAGCCCACAGACCTGAGCTGTGGCGGGGTGGTGGGAAACCTGGGCCAGAACGCTGCTTATGTAACTAACTAACTAGCGATCACGTGCTAAAGTTTCCTTCCACGTCTTTCCTTCAAGAGGAGATAATTTTGAACCATTAAATCATGCAGAAAGGAACCTAAGGATTAGTTTCTACTATGCTTCTATCTGCTTGACTATTTAGAGGGGAAATACTTTTTCGTAATTGAAGGTTTTGCGGCCCATGGCTCTCCAGCAGCGGGCTCATTTCAGTCTTAACGTGGATATCAGCTCCTCCGTACGAGTAAACCACTGGTGAAACTCGGTGTTCACAGTAATGACGATCTATGGCCATGGTCAACGTAACTAATATCTGCATTGGCTCCTTTGAGTTAACTTCACACGTGGTCCTAATTATCGTTGTGCAAGGCTTGGGCAGATGATTTGGCAAGTGAAATCAAAACTGCAATGCAATGACTGACTATGTTCTCTGTAGTTGGCCTTGCTGAAAATACTAGAAAGTAAGGCCGGAGGACACCTTTGAATGTTGGTGATATCTACTTTAACCGACACATTTAATGGAGCCGTTGCTGGTTTGAGCATGCTAGAAGCTATGCATACCTCCATCAGCCGCACTGCCGTTTAGCCTTTCAACGCGAAAGTTCTTGGAAGAAGGCAGCGGCATGCACAACTGTACTGTCATGATGAAAGCAAGGCTCTATCCCCGCATGTCGTACAACTGGCGGCGACGCTCAGGGCAGTTTGTGTCACTTGGAAGTTCAGCTTGACAAGAGCATCAGCAATCCCGCCTGCTCTTTGTTACTCAACGTCATGCTGGATTCTAATCTATCTTTCTAGGTCAACCATCCCATGAATATTGTCTACACATTGCTAGCCAAAATGCATTTCTCACCACAAGAATATCATATTGACAACACAAGTCTTTGGGGGCTGACATTCTGGCTACGTCATGTGAAAACAGCATTGGCTTCCTCTGTTCCAGGTCATTATCCTATGGCGCCTCAAAAGCGGATATGGATTTCTAGACTATCGACTACCTTCTTGTACCACAGTACCAAGCCGGGCCCGTACACCCAAATTCACGCTCACTTGGTTCCGGTTCAAATATTTTATAACCGTGGACGATCATACATGTACTGCTTCAGCATGTCCTCCCAGAAATGTTGGTACTCCAATGGGATGTGCAGGCTGATGAATACATGATCTAGAGACGCACGGCGCTCTGACGATGATCTTCCTAGGCTGAGTGAACTGTGCAAGATATTCATAAAAAAACCTGGGTGCAACTTACGCATCATCACACAAAACATGCAACTTACATGCTCTTCTATATGGCTATCAAATAATTGTGCGGCTCCCTGAGCTACGGCTTCGCTAAGCAAGTCAAATGCCTCAAGATAAAAATGCTGGACTCCGAGCATATCCAAGATCCAAGATTATTTTGACTTGACTGACTCGGCGTAGGTGATCAGCGAATGCAGCATGAGCAACCCAGTTACACCATGCCTTTTCAAACCAGACCCCCCCTCCATGTAAGTACGCTGTTGGTTGTGATGAATGCTGAATGTTGAACGGGGAGGCTGAACAGCAGGAAGCTGGACGGTTAACCCTGCGTCCACGGTCCCTACAATCCCCCTGCTAACAGGACTCATCATCAGCGCATTTTCATGACCAGTGTTATTGTATAAATAGACCCGTCTGCTCAGCTTTTGGCCCAAAAATTACTCTCCTCATCAAACAACTCTATAGCCATATACAAACTGAACATCAGAATTCCTCACTAAAGAAAGCCAATCAACACTTCAAAATGCGTTTCTTCATACCCTTGACCCTCCTCCTCGCCAGCATTGCCATGGCCGCCCCCGCCGCTGAAGCCGAAGCCAACGCTGAAGTAGGCGCAGAAGCCACGGAAGCCGAGATGGCAGCTTGCCGCCATGGGTTCCACCATTGCCTCAACGTAAGCTTTGCTCTGCACATTCTACTTCATCTTTATTTCTTTTGTTTCTCCGTAAGGAATCCTCAACTAACGAGAATTTGCAGAATTGCAAAAAACACCACGGTGGACAAAAATGCTACAATGTTCGTAAAAAGAATATCCGTTTTTGCGGCTGCATCATCAATTGGATACCCAAACTAACCCATCCGTATAGGCATGCCGAGTCCATTATTGCCATTAAATTATCAAGCCTGGGGGATTCATTGGACTACTTAGTCCGCCTGCTACCACGAACTTGCTTGATACGCTAGGAGAGAGAACCTGCTGTGGCAATATATTCTTTTGGTATCTCAGTTTTGGTCCCTAGGGACTATTTTTTTTTCCCTTGTCCCATAAAGGGGTCCTATCCACTCGTTTAGTACATATTGAGATGATTATCGAAATGAAGATTACAATTGCATCCACTATCAAGAGCAAAGCTGCTGCCATCAAGAACCGGGGGCAGAATATAGCGAAAAGCATTAGATGACGCCGTAGAATACAAGCACACGTAGCCGTAGCAAGTGCCCATATGGTATAAACTTGGACGTGACGAACCATTGTCTTTACAACTGCTCCAGACCAGTCATCCTGGGATTGTCGCCAATGCCGTGGGCTCTCCGAGCCTTCTCCCTGAACTAACAAAGGAACAGCAGAGGCGGCTACAATCGGGCCCGCGAACGTATTCAGTATCACAAGCAATGGCGACCACGGATAATGTAGATCCTGGAACGGGATATACGCCGCTTTCCATTGGATACTCGCCAAGGTGGCATTATGCCCCGTGCTGAAGAAATGCAAGGTGCCTAGAAGTGCGGCGATGGTTGGACCGATATTGCTTTTGCGCCGCTGATTCTGACGGAGTAGATGGCGGAGGTTCAGTAATTGGAGATATAATATGCTCAAGGAGCCAGCGGCGGTTAAATTAGTGCTCACCGAGAGAGTTAGGAGGAAGATTGATAGACTGAACGTTAAAGTGTTTTCGGGTGATGACGGCCGTTTTGACGGGCGGAAGAGTGCCGCTATGGGGAAGGAAAAAGCTATTGCGAGACCGATGATTGAAATTGCCAAGACTGATTGGGAAAGTAGCCTACGGCTGGCTCTTGAGAGGATGTGTTTCATCATATCAGGTGTACCAGTTTCGTTATACTTTACTGATTCGAGTATCCAGTACATAGTATTTAACGAGAGTGATGTTGGTATGCAAATGTTAAACCAGAGCCTGTTCTTTAGAGTGTGGAAATCCACTTCAGGTAGGAATGACGTTCTGGTCGCTATCAGAAGAACGAATAGCAACAATGGAATGAAGAAATGCCAGCTGCGAGATTCACCCATAGGGTTAAAAGTGGTATGACATAACGGTAACTGCTCCTCTCGACAGTATCGGCTCAGCGATGCTACTCGACCAAGTATGATGAAAAGAATCGAATGAGCTACGTGGAAAAGGCGGTTTTTTGAATTTGGATTCCTCCCTGATGCCAGCAATGTACAGGTTCCAAATGTTGATATAAGGCCTAGAACGATACGATCTTCCCAGATCGTATAAGAATTGGAAGCGAATCCAATGGATAAAAATGCTACCGATATAAAGGACAACCAATTCCAGGTGTTCACGTTGCTGCCCTCGATGTAGTTGCGGATAAGACCGAGCAGGTCAAGCCGAGAAACAGAATAGGCAAGACTACCAATGGTAATGCAGAAGATAAGGCCATCCATCATGGAAGACTTGGGAGATTGCGCAAAAGAGACGTGAATCATCCCAGCTATCGCGCCAATAGTGAAGCCCGTTCCAAGCGCAGCAGTGCGATGTAAAGACGGGCCCCAACGGCCATGAGTGAGCGAACGGGAAAATAAAACGAGCACAATTAGACTAAGAAGCAGAACCATCGACCCTTCAACCATGTAAAGCATATTGAATTGGGCCCAGATGCGATTGTAAGATTCTAACGTCTTTCGTTGGTATTCACGGAGCCTTTGGAGAAAAGCTGTTGAAGAAGCATAGTTATTGAGATTGACCCCATTTCCTATCTCAAGAACACCCCAGATTGTCGCCACTTCGGGCGCATTACCAGCGTTCTCTCCTCGAGATTCTGCATACATTGTATGAAATCTTCCAATTTGCGCAGAAGACAGAATGTTTGCATGGAGGAGCCGTTTCCAGTTATCTCGGGATGGTCCAATGAAAGCTTCTTCAATCGGGCTACCCAAACTGTTGAACGGAATGGGAATGCCTAGTAGGAGGGAAAGAGTCGGAACAAAATCAATCTGTGGTATCGGTGGTTTTGACTCTAGCAAGAAACTATCACGCGTTGAATGGCCGAAATGTTTGCGACGAGCATACATCCAAAGGGCGGCTGTGATTTCGTCGTTGGTCGCACCACCATGATTTCCGTGCGCGTCCATACCATGATCGCCCATGACAACTAGTAGCGTATCATCATCAAGTAGTTCCACGACGTCTCTGACTACGTGATCCATTTGCCTTAATTTCGCAGTCATTTCTGGATGTGCAGGGCCGTATTGGTGGCCAACATGGTCGACTCCCAGAAAATGCGCAAAGATCACATCCCATTCACCCGTGCGGTCCCGCAACAGGGGAAATAGATGTTCAATCACGCCATCGTCCACAGTATGAAGATCTTCAATAAGCAAGGAGTCATACGCACGGCTCAGGTTCGCAACGAAATGATCCGGGAAAAGCTTCGTCCAGGTATCATCACCCAGGTGCACGATTTTCTTTCTCGCATTCCACAACTGAGAAACGATATTGTCTTCTAGAATTGCAGAGCCTGCAAAATTGGAGCCAGCCTCGATAAAAGTGGGTAGGGTCCCAGTTGTTAGTCCCTTGAGACGCTGTAGAGTGGTCGTTGGGGGATCAGCAACGAAAGGGAGCAGAACGGCATTGTGAGGATCCTGTACTGCAATCTCATAGAGCACTGTCAGTGCATCATGGAAATGCTGGGCTCCCCCTTCGAAAGATCGCGGCAGACGAGTAGAGGGGATTGTGAAGTCATAACGTAAGGCGTCAATGACCAATACTACCGCTTTATTGAACGATTTAGGCAGCCAACATCCTTGATCAAAGGACCCTAGCTGTCCGTGAGATCCGTTAGTATAGTCCGCTATATCGATTGGAGGCACAGAGCATTTGCTGGTAGAATTGAGGACCCATCGAGACAACAAGAAGCCTTTGGTGAAGAAATATATCCCCACTATGTGAATAAGCCTGTCACGGTTAGTGTGGTGCAAACTAGCAAGTCCCTGTTAAGTGTCCTACCCAATCCATAGCGAAAAAGCCAGAGGTTGCCATCTGCAGCCCATTTCCAGTATTCTTCCTTCTCATCTGTTGTGTATTGAGAAGGGATTGTGAAGGTAGAAGGTCCCTGAATATGTGGCTCGACAGCTTCTCGTCACACAACAGTAGATTCTCACGTCTGTTTACCAGTTCCTTGCCAAGAACCTTAGGCTCTGCTTACATGAAGCAGCTCACTAACGAGCTTATCTCCCCCAGTTTGCTTGATTTGTTGGCGGGCTAACGTACTTCCACACCGAACCGGCCACCATTTCAAAATATATTCTAATTTAACTACCCTTCCACTTCAACGCGCAATTATGCCACCAATTTGCAAGAAAAATTTTTCAAATTCAGTTGAGAAAGAGGGGAGAATTGAGCTTGTGATAAATGCTTTAAAAAATCGAGAAATTACCTCTATTTGTGAAGCTGCAAGGCTATTTGATGTGCCTAGGACTACTCTTCAAGACTGGCTTAAGGGCTCATTTTCAAGGGTGAATTTACATGCAAATTTACAGACAGAATCGAGTTTCGAGGGCTTTTGCGGCCGGAATTGACCAGCTTGGTCGCTGCTTTTGGCCGCTCCGGCACCACCGCGCACGGACCGCTATACCCGCCTGGCCCTGAACGCTGGCCGCTTTTACCGGAGCTTATTTTGGATCCCTCTACCGATCACCCCTGCTCACCCTTGCTCACCCGTCTTCAGGTACATTCACGCAGCTTCACCCGAGCAACTCACCCCGGCTCCACTCAGCATGCAACCGCCTGCTCTTTTTTGCTGCCCCCCCCCGATTGACCATGGCCACCATTTTTGTGACGGCCAAAATGGACCTGTTTTCTCCGCTACACTGGCCTTGGGCCGGTCGTTTTCCTGTTCGCCTTCCTTCGACTGCGAATTCACCCAACTCTCCTAGCTTTAAATTTTCCAGTCTGATACCCAAACTTGTGGCCGATTGCGTCTCAAACGTCTTGATTTAACCTTCACCATGGCCGGCGCAAGGGCCAAGGCGCGCCGCCAGCGAGATCGTCACCTTGACCCCAATGCCAAACCGAACAACTTGTTCAAACAGCTGCGGCAGCAGCACAAAGCCGCCGGGTGGACACCTCCAACTGATTCCGATAATTACCTGAAGAGCAAAGCAACAGTGCAAAAGCAGCTTGACGGGTCTGTCTTAACTCATCATGCGCGCGAATCTCTCACCGGCTAACCGATATCAGGCTATGCTTTGAGCTTGAGACCACACGAGATGAATTTCTGGAGAACCTGACATCCACCGACGTCAAAACATATTTTGATTACCTCGAACGCACTCATAAAGGGAGTATTAAAGCTGCGTCCGCTCTGGATAACTACTGGCGGGTCCTCAAGTCCCTCTATTGTGAGAAACCCGACAAGCGGCTGGATGAGGCGACCGTTCGAGATTGCCTGAGGGTATGCCCCCTTCCTACTGGATGTCTAGGTTGAGCTAATAAAGATGGTTAACAGTACAAGAGAGTTGTAACCAAGCGATGGGGTCTCCGAAAATGCCCAAAGCGCAAGCCATCAGGCACCAAAGATGATGTATATCGTGTCCTCCGGTTCCACTGGGAGCGATGTACAAAGGTCTACGTGGATGAGAAGCAGCGCGTCTATGTGGCGGCCGGTATTCTCCTATCCTTCATCTCCGGTTCTAGGTTGGTGTCACTTTTCGACACTCGGGTGAAGGTGAAGGAGGCGAAGGATGATGCGGCCAATGTTGCACCTGATCTGGCTGCTAAGTCCTTAGGGAACTTGACTTCTTCTAACAATCAAAGCATTCCGAGCCACTGCCATAAGAAGCCTACAGAATCCAGGAAACGGAAGCAGCCTCCGTCGAATGAGGGTGAAGAGCCACATGCCTTCAAGCAGGCAAGACGCGCTATCAACCAAATATCATCTTTTGCTGTTGATGCGATCCTATCACGCGATGGAGATGATATCTCCGATGTGATCATGAGTGACGCTCCCAATGATGCCCCAGATGAGAGCTATGAAGACTCTGATTACGGAAGTACTGACTCGGAGACAGCCGATGAGGGCCGCGTGACGAGAGGGTGTGATATCAGCGACGAAGAAGATGGTGATGGCGAAGATGATAGCGAAGATGATGACGATGAGGATGATGATGATAGCTTGGCAGATAGTGGATATGGCAGTGATTCTGCCACCGACGAGCACGATGGCGATTTTATACAAGATGTGGTGGATGATGAGTTTGATGCTGGCCCGGAAGAGACTGGGGCATTGCTCTGGCGGCATATTTCATTCCACATAATCCGCAATCCACAGCCAGGACAGCCGAACTTGCTTCTTGCTCAAATCACACTTCTTCACACAAAAGGTGAGGAGAAAAAGCCAAGAGTGTAGGTTAAATCTCAATGGCTTCTATCTTGTTATGTCCTAACATTTGCTAGGAAATCCTTCGTTGTCACTCACAGCCGAGAGCCAATACTTGATCTCCTTGGACACCTTCTCTCCATGGCAATTGATGACCGGATCTTTACCAATGAATTCCAGCAGCTCGCAGACATCTACTACTGTGAGATCCCATCTCACAAAGACGGGTTACAGCTGAAAGTTAAGGAAAAGAAGTTGGACCAGCCGGTCTTCCGCCAACCGATACACGATGAGAACGGACATCATACATCCAAGCACATTCCGCTCAAAGCAAGCACATGGAGTGGCTATCTCAGAGACCTAGGACTGGAGCTAGGTCTGAAATACCCGCTTACACAATATGTCTGGCGGCGGTCCCTTATCAACGCAATCAACAGTACGTCCAGACCTCTGATGATCTCAACCTACTTAGTGTCCTGTCCTTGTGTTCTAAATCAAAGCTTTTACTGAATCTGCCATTTAAATATAGATAAGGCTCCATCATCTGTTCGGGACCAAGTCGCCGACCACGACTCAAATGCAGTCCGGTATTATCTCGATAGAGTTATCCGCTTTCCCCTGGCAGCAACTGCATTAGAGGAGCCGCCCAATGAATTGGTTGAAAGGGTCTCTCATGGGCTCTTCCTTGATGCTGATATCACCGCCCCAACTGAACTTACCGACGAGCAGAAACGCAGTATCTGTGCCAACCCGACTATCAAAAAGCTAGCTAGACGGGATCGGCAACTCACCAAAGCACTGAAAGAGAAAGGATTCTACCCCATAGTGACTGCCAAGGGCAAATCACCCCTCTACGACAGAAAGGTGAAGGTCGGCTCTCGGTTGAGCAGAAAGAGAGCCGAGCTGCGTCGGAAATTACTGGATAAGGCTCGGAAACGACACTTTCGGGAAGCTGACACGAAGGAATTCAACCGGCAGCTCAAGAGCTCTGAAACGACCGCAACAACAGGTGGTCCGCCGCCACCATCACTTGAGATCTGGGAGCGTAGAGATTTTGTTGAGTGCACATCCCAGCCGTCCTCCAAGCTAACTGAGGAGGAATCTTTCAGACACCAATCGAAGTGTATCCTTATTTTGGTTAAGCTGCAACGTCGGCAGGAGCAAAAGCGTCCAGGGAAACACCACAAGAAAGTCAATCCGCCTGAGCCAGCTCCAGTGCCAATTTCCACCCCA
Source organism: Amauroascus verrucosus (assembly GCA_001430935.1). NCBI lineage: Eukaryota > Fungi > Ascomycota > Eurotiomycetes > Onygenales > Onygenaceae > Amauroascus > Amauroascus verrucosus. Next base: position 270,206 of record LJPJ01000934.1, read on the forward strand.
TTGCCCCCCATAGAGCTATATACAGAGACGAGCCCACCACCTAACAATCAGCCTTTACGTCGGCTCTGCCCCTTTTGTGTTGCCAACATGGCTCTGCCCCTCTCCGATCGATTGAAAATCTGGACGCGGATCAACAAGTTCTGGAACCATGTCGAGGAAACCAAAACACATCGCCTAGAGCTCCAGGCCTACTCTTCGGGCCAAAAACCCTGCAAGATCTGTGAGTGTCAAGGAGTCACTTTCATCCCGCCCAGTGTTATGGGCTTCAAGGCCCACACGTTGAGAGTGCACAGGATCCGGCTTCGCGGATAAACCGTGACACCCATCTACCGGTGGACGACCTGTAATGTGCAAATTTAATAGAAGATAGAAAATCAAATCAGGTACAGTATATACAGTGATTCTCTTCCTATCCTAGTCAAAGTAGACCGGTTTGTAGAGAGCGTCGGGCTCCTGGGCGAAACTGGTTAGATAACCCATACCTCTTAAACTTCTCATTTGTGTTTGAAACTTAAGTCACGTAGATCTTTCATTTAGATCTTTCATTTAGATCTTTCATTTAGCATAGGTCTCTATCTGCACCTATCTCTAACCAATAGGTGCTGTGGAACCCTGGCGTTCAGTAAAAATCTCGGGCCTATCTGAATGAAGAAAGTCCACGGCGTAAAGACCGCAGGAAGAGCAACGACAGGTATGTACCCTTCTGCCCTCAGTGTCTTATACTAGATTTCTTTTAAACTGTTGTGCTCTGCTTGCGGAGAAAAAATGCCCTGGAAGAATTTGTCACAAGGCTAGACGGGTTACAAGGATAGCAGCATGAATCACTATATGAACCGTGTTCGTTCTCGCAGAGCCTATGTTGTTTTATGACTGCAAAGGACCTTAAGGCTGCATTCCATGGACCAGCAAGGCCCTAAGACAAGTGGCCTGGGTCCCAAACGGAGGTCCTGTTGAATATCGCTGTGGCTGAACATCACGGTGGTTGAAGATTGTGGCTGGGACTGGAAATAGATATATAGACTGTCTCACCTCAAGCAAGGAATAATCATCTCATCCTCAGAACCTATTTCAACAGGTCCACACAGGTCCATGGACTGGGGCCCTCGGACCTGCTGTGCCTTTGGACAATTGGCCTTAGTCACTAGAGCAAGGTGACTATTCCAGTGCTCCTAATCCTTCGACCCCGTTCGATGGATCACCAACCGTAGGCCTGGCTGGCCTGGGGGCCCTACAGGTCCCAACGCACCCGTTCCTCTGACGTTCTGCCCCTAGAAATTGGACTTTGTATAGTACCTCTGCCTGAATTCACAGGGTTTTAGCAAGTTCTCCAACGCCCTATAATGGGCCTGTGGGGGCTTAAAAGCACTGACTGTTGGCCTGGTTGGTTTGGCCACCCCTCTGCAGTGCAGGCTGAGGATTTACTTAAGACAGATACCCTCAGAGAGCACAGAAAGTGCCTTTTGCACTCTGGCAAAAGGAGAAAAAGACTCCTTCTCAATTCTGCAGGGCAGAAGATTTTTCTCCACAAGGCAGAGGATATACTGAGGCAGACCATGATTTCCAGTTGAGAACTATGCTTTTCCCACTTCCGCAGGGCAGAGAATAGATCAGGGAATTTCTCTCAGAGGATATGCTGAGGCAGGCCACATAGTTGAAGCCATGATTTTCTGATTCCGCAGGGCAGAAGATAGATCAGGGCATTTTTTTCTCCGCAAGGCTAGACCACGCATTTCTAGCTGAAAGCCACTTACCCGATTCCGCAGAGGATCAAGCATGCCCTCAAGGCATTTTTGGCCCTAGGATTCCTGAATGCATCACGGCTCGATTAAAAGGGCGGCTGGGACAGTCTATGAATCAACCAATCAATCAATTAATGACTAGTGGAGAAGGTCAGCCGCCATGAGCTGGATACCCCACTTCGACTTTAGCTGAGGCCAACGATTCACAGTTACGGACGGCCCGGCAGGATCTGCCCCAAACATGACACTACTTTTCCGCCAAAAATAAATGACATCAAAGGACGCTTTGAAATTCATCCCCTTAGGCAAATTACTTGGATAACACGAGTAAAATACTAGGACGAGTAAAGTGCTAGGGATCCCAGCACATGTCGGAGTGCCCGGGAATGAAGAAGCAGATCGATTGGCGAAGGAAGCTGCCATCCCCACCCTAAATACTGGACCGGAACTAGACTCTGCAGACGCTGATGGCAACCGCGAAAACCACCATTCGTCAGGCGATGAAGCGCGAATGGGAAGCATCCTGGGAAAACGGGAAACACGGCAGATCCCTCTTTCGACTCGGGGCTCGGCCGGGAAAAGCGATTCTCGACACACACAAAGCAACACATAGAGCCGTCAGCTCAGTGATCACGCAGATGCGCGCAGGCAAGATCGGCCTCTGCGTGTATCTCTACCACATCAAGAGAGCCGACACCGACAAGTGCCAATGTGGCCACGGAACGCAGACCGTTCGGCATATCCTCCTGGAATGCCGTGATTGGGCCGAAGAACGGAGACAAATGTGGGCAGGCAAGACGCCATGCATGGACATCAAACGTATTCTCGGTAACTCATCAATGGCGGTACAAGCAGCAAAGATGATGATCAGGACAGGTCTACTCAGCCAATTCAGAGCAGTCCCGTCCACGGTACTCCAATACAACTAGCATGAGTGTATAACCAGTATATAGAAGAGGAAGGAGGGCCAGGAAGGGCCTGACAAGGCAGAGATATGGAACTGATAGGAGGGCTATGGATAGAGGAACCTTGAATGGAAAGGAAGCCTCTTGCAAGAGTAGCCGGCGCCAACTGGTAGACTCTTGGAAGAATAGCCTCCTCTCCAAGGAAAAGAGCAAAACCCTGTATTTATTTATATAGTCGCACGCTGCATAACTGCCCATAGGGCGGTTGGGACAGTCTATGAATCAATCAATCAATCAATCAGTGCTAGGACAAGTAAAATACTAGGACGAATAAAGTGCTAGAGCAAGTAAAGTGCTAGGACGAGTAGAGTGCTAAGCAAAACCCCATCTTGTAAACAGAAGCTACGATACCAGACTGGTGCTTTTTAAACAAAGTGAGAAATCATATAAGGCGGTCTCTCGACCAAACAGATAAATTAGAAAAACAATGAACACACTACTACCACCTGCTCCATGAGCACGGGCTCGCACCTAGACAATTCCTTTATATGAGCCAAATACTGTTTTTATTGCTGTCCCTACTCCAACCTGCATTCACGACACGATCCACGAGCTATAATGTCGTGGCAATCCCTATTCCGGCTGCACCCCGGGCTCCTTTTATTGCATCAGCCCTAACCATAGGTGTCCCTGATGGCTGCATTTAGGCCAGAAATCATGGTATGCCCTGAGGGCATTGAGGCTCCTTCCAAACACAATTGGAACTGTTGCCATCCCTGCGCGAAGTTCTTTTGACTGTGTGATGATATTGTTGTTGTTTCTGATGTCAACAGATAGATATTGTGATATTCGACTATATAGCACTGTCTCAAACCTCTGACAGTGCTACTGGCTGGAAGTAAATGTCCTGGGGGGAAAATCGGTTTTGAGCAATGCTAGGACTGGAGCACTCTTCTTCTCGTCGGCCACTCTCCTGATTGGTTGCTATTATTAAGGCTAGGCTATCGACTGATTAGCCGGCCCACAATTTGGCCTACTGAAATTTATGG
>LJPJ01000910.1:0-15816 GCA_001430935.1 Amauroascus verrucosus
GGGGAAGCCGTATCATCCAACAAGAATAATCTTCCGCTCTTGAAGTTAAGGAATCGAAATAATAGTTTGCAACCGCCTTGTTAGGAACATGCTGGTTCAATAGCGCCAGGAGCTTCTGGAAGACTCTTGCACTAAGCCTAATGTAGTTAGGGGCGGAAAACATTCCAAATTCACATCAGAACCAACATTACAGTTTGATCCACCAAGTATACACACAATTTGGGTTTGGTGACTTGTTTCGTAGGAAGCCCACCCAGAAACCCCCTCAAGTTAGCAATCAAATCTATTTCATATGCGAGAAAACTTAAACCAGGTACCCGACACATCACAATATATTCACCGTAAAGGGCTGTCTAACAATGTCTTTTGATACTAGTACATATCGCAAGGAGAAGCATGAGTATTGAATGGCCTCCCAATGGCACCTCGAATCCTTATTCAAAGCACTTCCCCGTTGAAAATTCGAGCCTCTCTTCATCGCCTTCGTTGTTGTCCGAAGTTGTGGAGTTTGTTGTGGAAGCTGCTTCAGCCGTACCCATTGCATTTCCAGCTGCCTGCAGCGCTGCCAGTCTCTGATCTCCAGCAAAATGGCGTAAGGCTCTTAGCCCTGAGGCAGGCCGGCATGCTTCAACTATATGAGATTCCCCTTTTTCGAGTTCGTGACACTCCTCTGCGATCTCTCTACCGTCTCTACGAGGACCTCTGTGCAGATAACTTAATCCTGATGAGCTATGAATGTGAATATTTCTTTTTCCACCCTGAGACACGATGGCGGCTTTCACAAATACCTGACCCGAAAGACAAAAATCGAATGCGGTACGCCCTGCTGGCTAGCATGGTTGAAGCGCTGGTGCATGCTTTCAATTGGCGGCTGGAACTCGGACTTCGACGAGACAAATCCATCAGCGACGCACTATGCAAAGGAAAGTTCTTGAGGGAGGAACCCCCACCATGGGCATTAGAAGTTGGACCTCTTGCAGAGCCATTGGTACTTACACCATCGCAAAAAAACAGTAGGTCCCATGAGGCATTCACAAAGCGGAACATCCATGCATCCATGGGATACCTCTACACTGTTTAATCACTTATTGTCATTTTGTCCAAAAAAGGAGCAGGTGGCCCGGACCTGATAGCAGGATGTAGGAGATACAGCCTGCTTCTGGGCCTGGATTGGAGGGTTAAGCTCCCAGAATATGGAGGGCGCAGGTGGTTTTACATAATTTCTTTTCATTTAATAACCGTTCTGAAACATTGGACTCAAATATTTCAATATCAACTTCATATAATTCCCTGCTTGCCACAGGCCTCTTCATATGCTCTAGCAACACGGTCTAGTACAGAATCCTCAATTGGAGTATACACAATCCTGTCCCAAGCTTTCATAGTCAAGCGCGGAATTGGACCTCCATTCTGATTCACCATAATGTTGAGGATGGCAACAGCATCACTTAGATCAACATCCCGATTCTGTGACCCTATTCTCTTTATCTTCCGAGCAAGTGACCACTCCCATTTAGCAGCATAGATTGTGAGATTTTGCCCTTGCCACAAAACCACATTTTGGTCAATAGATTCGTTAAAGAGTGGCAATTTCGACTCGCCTACAGCAAAGATTTCCATTCTTGAGTTAATCCATTCATCCGAAAATCGAAGTTGAGTGGCAACCGCCGCAATAGCTCGCTGGAACTTGCCCCTAATTTTTTCCACGTTTTCAATCTGGGGATCAAGAACATAGTCGATATCGTGAGTAGAAGATCGGTTGCGAAAATAGCTAACAGCCACATACCCGCCAGCACAGATGAGCTTGACGGGTACAACCTTCCGGAGGTTTTTCGATTTTGCGATTTCGACATCGAGAAGTTCAAGTGCTCATGTGAACATCAGCAACTGACCATTAATCACAAAATACAGACCAACCTAGCTGGAATTCTTCCGCTGAAAATTCGGTCTTTATGGTGGAAGCCATGAGTGCAACTGCGAGTCTAATCCATATTTGTCATTAAGTATGTTGGCTAAATGGCAGCATACACTCTATTTCATACCTTCGAAAAGGAAAATATTGTTCTTGGGTGGAGTTGTTTCCAGCTAGCCCCATCACGTGATCCACGGGTTTCTCTCAAAATTCTTCTCTTTTTGTTAGGTAATCCAGCTCACCCCTCTAGCACGTGACCGACCTCTTATAGTTAGACCACCATAGCAACCCTTCCATAGTAATAAACATGACCAATAAACCGTCGGTACTAACAGAATGTTTCTGCGAATCGTACCAATTACACAAAGTTTTTTGACGCTATGTGCGCGATGGCTCCTTGGCGTTAGACGGGAACCAAGCTGTCGGGCCGTGACCTTGATATGATGTGGCGAGAGTACAGGATCAACAGACCCCACCCATGAGAAGCAACCACCGTCTACCACCCTTCTTGGTGCCCCATCCTCGCATGGCTCGGAGTCACCGAGGCCACAAATTCACGAGTAACGTATAGATAGTGCTGAGATGCGCTGTGGATGGGAGCAAAGCAACTAATCTACCGTTATTTTAATTATTTGTGGATTATGGAATTCGACTCTGGCAGAGGCCTCCAGTGTCCGTCCTCATGGAAGTCAGTGCATTCCCGGAGTCATCAACCTCTCTCCTCGTGGAAAGCTTTGTTTGGGGCAGCAGCCAATTAATTCTGGATTTGATGTTTCCTTCGAATTGGTCATCGGGAACGAGATTGCCTAGTTCCCTACCGATCCTAATTCCACTTTAAACCCCTGGAAAGGCTGATAAGAATCATTTGGCCGTCTTGAAGCTGTGGAAGAACTGCATTGGGAACTGCAGTCATCCCCAACAATCCACTAAAATTCAGACATGAATCCCGAGGGAGCCAAACTTTGGCTATATCATAGCTTCATGATAGGAGCAGAAGAAACCACGATCATTTCCACAACATAGAGAGATGGCACAACAGAATGCATAATCTCAGACTGAACTACAAATTAATAGTTTCCTCAGTACCATCGAAATCGAAGTGACGCTCCGCGCAAAATGTCGCATTTTTTCCTCCAAGACACCATTCAAGCATCTAGGAAACGCGCGGCGGCAGCAACTCGATGGTACATTTGTCCCACACGGCAGGCAGCAGAATCCGAGTTCCCAACCAGGGATTGCATCATCTCAACAGTGGTTTCGACTTGTTTGGCAAAGCTATAAGCTTGGTTGTGAACAGCTGCGAGAAGAATCTCATCCAGGTGGTCAAGACTGCTCGGAACAAAACATCGGTCATCCCATTCTCCTTCAACTGGAAATTCTTGAAGTTCTTCTTCCCAAATCTGCCTTAGGGGAGTAGCAATGGCACCTTTCAGGATATGTTGGCAATTTTTCATCAGGTTCCACATTGCGTGTGTGTCATCATATCATCCAAGTTCCTGACATTGATGATGCCATGTAAGTGATAGCGGCAAGATTTTCTCCGGCAATGTGCGTGCTATAGCCAAGGGGAGATACGTGAAACTCTATACCCGCATGAGCTTCAGTACACTCAGCTCATGACAGATTCTAAAAATACCAGTCGTTGCCAAAATGACGTAGTTTCAGTACCTAGGATAGGAAGATGGCGGCGGACCGACTGGAGGAATTCATCGAGCACTTCGCAGGCTTGGACATCCATCAAGGCTTGTTGGAGATGGTTGACTTCGCTATTTGAAATTCAGCTTTCCCCTCAGATTACTGAGAAGACCATTAAGTACCTACAGTTCCTGGGAGTCCCGTTCGTCCTGTGGGCTCAGGTTTCCAGAAACACTGGGCATTGCTTCTTTGACATGAATGAGAGGCAGGCACGGCGTGAAGTGATGGTATAACTGGAGTATGACTAGAAGATGTGTTCCATTCAAAACCCATTGTTCTTATATAGATGGGAAGAAAGCACTTTGAAATTGGGTTACGATTCTTCACAGAAAGCGAATCCAATCGCAACGATCTTCAGAACCATTTTTAGAAACTCGCAGCGATCAAAACTGTTCTGATTCTGGGCAGATCCTGCTTTCTTGTGCTGGGTGATTTGTAGAGACTCAGTTCTTGTATATGTATGGGCCAATGGTTTCCGATGGTGGGTGTTCCCCGATTTAGAAGTCTTATCAACACGGAAGGGACGTCGCTGCCGCAAAAAGGATGAATTTTTTAAAAAAAAAAGGATAGTGGGTTTATCCCAACATTGAAGGATTTCACAGTGTTAACATTGCCTTTGCTGTTCTAATTGTAGTAGTGTAGTGGAGCTTGTGGCGGGGAAGGCTCTCGGGGCCCAGCTGGATGCTCTTCTACATCATTACCCATGCTTTCTTTTGTGTCTTTAAGCCGAACAGAACTAATCACAGAAAGACTTGATCCGATAATAAAACTTTCATTGCTTTGATACCAGCTGCTTGACTTGCAATTCGTATGCTTTCCGATAATAGCCATTGCGTTTGACAAGATCGGCATGCTTCCCACGGTCTACAATCGTACCATTATCCACAACCAATATTTGATCGGCGGCCACGATCGTAGAAAGGCGGTGTCTGGAGGGGTCAGTTTGATCAAGATATGGCAGGGTTCGTGGGATACTTACGCGATGATTAGAGTCGTCCGATCAACAGAGAGCCTTTGCAGGGATGCTTGCACCTGTGTTTCCGTTATGCTATCCAGGCCGCTCGTTGGCTCATCTAGTAGAACAATCATTGGGTTCCTGATCAGTACTCGCGCTATCGCGAGCCTCTGCAATTCCCCGCCGGAGAGCTTTACGCCACCCACCCCCACCACGGTATTGTACCCATCCGGGAGACTCATGATCTTGTCGTGAAGGGCGGCACCTTTGCATGCCGCTATGACTGCCTCAATCGTCGCGCCAGGCCTTGCATAACGGACGTTGCCGGCAATGGTGTCATGTAATGGATCTGTGGATTGAGGAACGACGCCAATAACTGACCTCAAGCTATCAAGAGTGACTTCGGCAATATTCTGCCCATCAATGTAGATTTCTCCGGACCCGGGATCATAGTAGCGGCAAAGAAGATTGATGATCGTTGACTTTCCCCCTCCAGATTCTCCAACAATGGCAGTGATCGTCCCTCGGGTTGCATGGAAACTCACATTCATCAATACCTGTTTCTTGAGATCATAAGAGAAGCCAACATTTCGAAACTCAACATTGCCCGTTGAGACTCTGAGGGTCTCCGCCCCGGGGTGATCAACTACAGATGGCTTAAGTTGCAGAATGTTGAGCAGATCTTCGGCATCAACCATCTTTCCCACAATGAATCCGAACCCAAAAACAAGCCGCTGTAGGGGACGTGAGAGCTGGTCCCAGATGCTGAATAACATGACAAAGCTCCCAATGGGTTTGTCCCCCAAGGAGACCTTATAGGCCACGATGGAGCAGGCCGCTGCTAGGCCCAGCAGTAGCGTGGTCGATTGAACCAGACTCTCAAGGCTGTTCCAGAGACGCAGTGTGCATCAGGATCTCAAGTGGCTCTGGACGGCACGTTGATATCGATCTTGTTCATGGAGGACCCGGTTAAAGGATGACACTGTCTTCCAATGATTTAATGGCTGGGTCAGGGCAACACTCTCCTCCACTTGTTTTTGGTTGAAGTCCCTCCGCGGATATGTCTGACGCTGAATAACCTTGTTGGAAACCCACACAAATAGCACTGCCGCCGCGGCAACAATTATTGACATGTAAGCATCAAAGAGATAGTAGAGGACACCAACAGCCAAACACAGGTCCATAATAGTTGGAAGCACGAAGAAGCAGACATCCCTAACCACATCCTTTGCATGTCGACCGCGGTCAATGATCTGCTGTTCGACATTCAGGTTGTGCTGATCGTGAAAGTCGCATGACAGGGACATGAAGTGGTTGAAGGCTATGATGCTGATCTTCTTGTAGGAGTAATTCTCCAGCAGGACCCAACAGAGGTTGTGAACCATGGTCAAAATGTTGCCGGGTCCAAGCAATTGCGCTCCAATGAACACCAGAATTTTAATCCAGGGCACGTGACCTTTTGGGAGCGATTAGTAAGAACCTTCAATCTGGGGCTGGGACCTAACCGTCTTGATGGGCAAGAAGATCCGTGATCTGGCCCAGCAGTAATGGAATAGCGATATTCACCGCCCGTCCAGCGATGAGACATCCCACAATCCCCAGATAAAGCAGTTGCTGGCCGGGTTGCTCCGAGGACCAGAAATATGGAAGCATTGCCTGGTGCCTATGTTCAGCCGAGTCACCCTGTTGAACACAAAGTCATACCTTCAAAAATCTTAGAACGCCCCAGAATGTGATGTCCGCTTTGGCGTCGGCGAACTCCCCCTTTTTTTTAGCTGAACTTGCGGGACAGGTGTTATATGTGGCTTCAGATTCCGCGGATAGCAACAAAGAGTTGCTCTCTTCGTCCGACTTTTTCATATTCACCCGAGTGGCATGCGAGCCAAATGCACATAGCACAAGAACAGTCAGCAATGCGAGCCGGGATGTTGCAAGTAAGGTCCCAGCAACCGTGCGTGGGATCTGTCTCAAGGCCACAAATAACACAATCTCTGCCAGCTGGTAAGTGACCCAAATACCGGCTAAAGGACCGGGAGTACCGGCCTTCGAGTCAATATACCAAAGGAGGTTCACGAGCCACAAAAGACTGGATGTGGACAGGTAAAGCTGCCAAAGATCAGAACAACTCTACCACAAGGATCCCGGGTTGACCTACAGGCCTCTCTTGCACGGCGGTAGAAGGAGCAAGGGCCACCGTCAGAGCATCCGCCGCCTCGAAGATCGTCAGCACGCAGACCTAAACATCGCAAGGGGTTTCTCACAAAATTGAGAGCCACAGCTGCCGCGAAGCAACCGGTAGCCAACCGCCAACGCCGGGCGGTACAACAGGAAGCCACCTTATGGTGAGAAAAACAGCTTCCGATCAGCGCACCGAAGAGAAGTAGAGTCGAGAGGAGAGGCACAATACAGTAGATAATTCTCACGAGAACCGGTGTCCTCACCGGAGGCATATGATCCATTGAAAATCAGATAGAGCAGAGGATCGCGGCCTTGAGCGCAATCGACCGCCAGCACCAGTGATGGTAGAGGTCTAAGAGCTACCTTTCACTGATGGAAGGGCGCCATGATCTTTATATGCACGAAGCAACCCAGCGGTGCGCCTCTAGGTGGCCACCTCTACACAGTATAGGCACACGAACTGCATGCAGGCTTGCACAGATATTTGTTTTGTGGCTGCAAATTCCACAGACTCAAGGTCAACCTATGATATTCAATTTACAAACAAGGAACCTCGCGTATTTCTCAATTACATGTACGTAACGTATTTCAGCCAAAAAGGCAACCTTTGAAAAGGCCAAGGAAGCTCTGCTTCAACTCTCCATTGTACCACACACTGCCCTCATGACTCAGGACTGGTCGACGATACTCTGGGGGCCCGGTTGTCAATGGCATAGACACAACATGTGAGCCACATTGACATCCATTGAGCACAGCTTTTTCATTCTCCCAGGCTGCCGTCAATTGGCTTATACATTCGCTTAAATATGTTCCATACGCCGTGTGTGCATATATGAATGGTATCCCTCCTCTCTGAGCGTAGGTCTTTCGATAAGACCGATAATGGCTTTCATAATCAAGGAAACAGTATAGAGAATTTTGCTCTTTTTGACCCGTGACTTTCAGAGCCTGCAAGATGGCTGTGAGTCCTTGAAAATTCCGCTCATCCCACAGACACTTTGCTGATTAGCACGAGGAAAATACATGTGCTTGACAGATTCACTTACATGCGCGAGCTTCCAGAAGTGATTAACAGACTCAGGTCGCACCTGGATGGAGTCTTTAGTTTCACAACATCGCTTCTCCCAGTTATGGCCCATCTCATTTAGGGCCGTCTCACGATCATGCTCCCGCAAGAACAACCTGCGGTCGGAATCCGTCATAGAAGCCGATAGATTGGAGATGCACACCAATTTGGGAACCAGCTGCAGGGTAGTATCAAATGTTTCTCCAATCGGGCTGGATTTCGAGTATGCGTCGTACCGGAGGGATAGAACTGAAAGTTGCCAGCATAGATTGTCAAAATTGTCAAGTGAGCCTGGTGAGAGTCGACGAAAGTACTCGGTGAGAGGGGAGATGATGAACTCAATTGGTGACGGGCTGCCGGTCTCTGAGTTCTGCCATGATCGCCTGGCATGTTGTACAGTATTCCGAGCGAGCGGGTTGCCTGACAGATGCTGATCGGGGGGTCAACCAGAAAGGTCTTATAGACATCAAAGAAGCCCCTGCTTACCTGGACAAGCTTGTCACAGTCGCTGGTGGACAGGCGCTTCCCTTCGAGCCAACTACGTACCGCATTGCTTAATGTTGCGAGCCAATCCAAGAGAGAGGTCACCGCAGGTGGGTAGCGGCCAAGTACTTTCTGCAACCACTGCCAGAAACTGATCTGTTCAAAGGCGGACCGAGTTCTCTTGGAGATGGCATTGGCTAACCCAGGTATGTCACGTTGTAATGTGAGACGTGTCCCCGTCAGAGCGTTTATCCAAGGGGCGATCGCCTGAAGCAGGTCCTTCCGGTGCTTGCTCTGTTCCGAATCACAGAAACTGAGGACCCGTTCGACTGCATGGTCGTCAAGCTCAATAGAGGACATTCTGGCGCTGGAAGATAACTGCGCGGCAAGCAGGAGTAGGGTTTAGGGGGTTGGTTGGGTTCGGGACGCAGGCACTATCATAAGAGCTTCGACCCATTGGAAAGGCCTTGCGTAGTCCATGCCCGGATAGAACAGTTCATTTCCAGGAGATATGGCTGCCTTATAAACAGTTTATAAAGATCTCGATTGTGTGTAGGGGCCAGAGGGAAGAACCGGTAGCTACAAGCCCGACTAGGAAAGGCGGTTAAGCCAGTACTGAGGATAGCCGCTAGCATATCCAGGGTGTGTCCATCCGTGCTTCCATTCTTCCAACTTCATTAGCATGGTTCAAGCTCCGCGCGGCATCTCTCCGAAAACCCAATTCTGTGGGAACATCCTTCTTAAAAATATGGGTTGGGTGAAGCAGGGGAATGTGGTTCCGAAAGACCAGGTTGAGCACTTGCTAGTCAGTGAGGAGGGGATGGTACAAATATACTAAAAATTATGATTACAACTAGTGAGTCAGAACTAAGTGGATACAAATATTCCATACAGACACAGCTGACATCTAACTTAGTTGAAGTACACGCGCAACCAGCATAGGGTGTGACCGGCTTCTGATCTTCATGTAAACATCACCATTCTTTAACACTTTTGCGTGCACAACAACATAGTGTTCCTTTAACCTCAGATAGTTAAGTTGGAGCGTATGGGGATTCTTGCAGCGAAAGTGGGCGAACTTCTTGGCCATTTTACGAAGAAATTGCGGGATGGGGTGGGACTGAAAGGTTTCCTCCTGCATCCAACAATCACGCATGGAGGTCCAGATATTTTGGGCTGGAAAGCGATCTTCAAGTATCCGGCCCATCAACAAAAGCATGGCTTTATTTCTAGGGGTCCAATAGTGGTGGCGATGGTTACTGCCCTTGTGAGCGTTGAGGGCGTTTCGACTCGGAAATTCCCTAAGGCAGTATTGGCCGGTCAACGCATCGATTTCATCACAGAATATCCCTATTTGAAGCCACCACAGCGGTATAGGTCGTGGTGGGTCCGGAATGACATCTTCCGAGCGAGATCCGGAGTGGAAATTGGAACCGTCGGCTTGGGAGGCGAAATGTTCTCCTAGAGGAAAGGAGGTAGGCCATGTATCAGGCAATGTATCCATCAGTTTGCTTGGAGCCTATGGAGTGTTAGAAAGGTCCAACTTGCGAGAAAGCATACCAATGCTTTGGATAGTTTACCCGTTACGGACGGCAATTCCTGACACCAGGACTCTGCGACAAAGACTGGCCGGTAGCGTCGTTGACCAAAGGGTGAGAAGAGTGAGGGGTATAGATCTCTTTTGAGGGAGCTTTGCGTCCCCTTTAACAACAGCAGATTTCCAAAGAGGAGGGGAGTACTAGCTCTGACCGAAAGGTGATGAGGTATCGGGGGCAGAAGGGGGTATTTATCTTGATTCATCAGAGTCTATTCCATAATTTCTGTTCTCCAACAGGCGTTCCAACAGGCATGCTCCCTCGGATCCACAGACTAATTTCACCTGGCGCCGTATGGGTTCCATCACGTTTGGCTGATAAAGCTTCACCGCAACATCCTTAATCAGCGCGACTGTACCTCCAAGTACATAAATCCAATATGCTTCATATTTTCATAGCATGCTTCGCGGCATCGGTGTCATGTTTCTGAGTCTCCGATGGACTCAGCGGATCGAACCTGTAGTATCTGTGTAGAAGATAAATACAAGTGTAGATGGTCGGCACACATTCGGGTCTGGAATTAGCGCCTTCCATGTTGAGGATTTCACGAGGTCGAACGGCGGTTCTGTCAAAGCGTAAGCTGATACACGCTGCATCCATAGCTCACATGAGCGCCGGTGAATCACCCAGAATGTCAAAAATCCAGATGTCCACTCACTCTTGACCAACAGCACAGTGTATGCAGCAACTCTAAGAATTGCAGCAACGGCCAAGATGTGATTTAGATTTGACATCTCTGATGCAGGAGTGAGGTCGCATTCACAATCCAGGCAAAAGACGCAGGTGGAAACCCCAAACGGGATTCCTCTTGCGAAAGACAACCAAAGAGACCAATCATGGTTGGCGGGAAAAGAAAGCAACAGAAGGCAAGAATAGCTCATTTATGCTCTCCGTCGCAAGGGGGATATAGGAACGCCCTAGATTTCCAAACCGACTGGGGTTTTCGAAGCTAGAGGTCTAATGTTCATGGGGGCTGACAAGTCGCAGCATTTACTGAAAACAGTTTAGATCATCCGCTTTATTAGAGCGGATGATCTAAACCATTTTTGATAGTCAAAGACACACCAGAGCACACACTCACAACATTGCCAGTTGTCATCAAAGATGGCTGAAGAACACAGAATCTCCTTGATGCTAAGTGCAATAAGTCTCATCAGCCCTTCAGATGTTCTGAGATCAGCTGTATGGTTCATGTAATTGGGTCTGTTTCATTTCTGACTGGAATAATAGGCATTATGCACAGCATTTCAGTGCTTCTTTCAACGGGGTCCACCTCATGATTCTTCGATGCTCCTACAGCTACTCATTCCACGACCAACTATTGACTTTCCTGCACAATCGACAGACTTTCCACAGGCAACTTCATCAACTTCATTGATTGTACAGCCTGAGTCTTCACAGCTGGATGCCACTCAACAGGACAAATTTCGCTTTGTTGCATATACAAACCCTCCAGACTTGCAGGAGCAGCTTCTGATAAAGCCAACCTGGCAAACAAAGCCAACCTGGCAAGAATGGGATATAGAGGAACGTCTTGAAAGGTTAAGCAGCATCGCAGATGAGTTTTATAATAGAAAGCTGAAAAAAGATGATAAAGAAACATGTAGACACTCACAGTTCAAGCGTGCAGTGACCAATATCTTTGGCAAGAGATCATCGAGTGCAGAAACATACCGGGAGAAATACCGAAACATCTGGGAGACTAAAGCTAAGAAGATATTTCTTGATGCTGACTCAAGAGTAGGTCGGCTTGAATCCAGTGAAACAACGCTTCATGAAGATGATATCAATAAAAGCTGTGTTCGGCGACTCATACCTTTGTACCGTCAGCACGAAATCTCCGAGAAAATAAACTCCAAAAAAAACACGAAGGCGCCCCGACATGTTAAAAAAATAAGTCTAGCTTATCGCCAGTATGCAAAAGAGGCGAAAACAGGATTCAGGGTTATTCAGAACCGCATTACACGGAGCCGTCACATCTTTACACTGCTACAGAAGCTGGGGCCACGCTATGTAGTGGACTTGGTCAATGTCAGTCTGTGAGTTGTTTTCCTTCATGAATGGGCGGATTGACATAGCCTAACTATGCCATAGTTGGACCCATGAACTTCGGGATTGTGAAGTAGATCTAGTCATCACATTTTACACAGAGATATTACGCGATCTTGTGCGGGAAGATGGGGATGTTATGTTGGCCTGTGCCGAAGTGATCCTCAAAGGCCTCGAAGCATATGGATGGAATTTACTTGCTTTTTCCAAGAGTTGCAGCATTGTGGCAACAGCATTGTTTCAATATATTGACAGGGATGAACTGGCGAAGGGTATCATATCAGCAAGAAAAGCCTCAGGTGAGGAAGAGTCCAATACCAGGCAGTCAAATGGAGGATTGACTGGGGTGGAAACTCCAACCTCAAGAAGTGATGAAGAGTACCTTGATGCAGATGCAGCATCCGAGGTGGAGGAATCAGCCTTGCCATATACAGAGAATTCGCCTTCTCACTTACCAGAGGACGAAACAACCTGGACCGATGTGTTAAGAACTTCTAGTGAAGAAACACAGCTATACAGGAATGAGTCCACTTGCGATTTTCGACGGCTTGAGGTGTTAGCTCATGTTGCGGAAGAGACTTTGGAGCTACACGCAAACAGAGCTAATAAACGACAGCGCGGAGAGGTTCACAATGGCGATGAGAGCCAACGACCAAGAAAACAAGTAGAGCGTACAGAAGGTAATTGGGTCCCGAGTTGAAAAGCGACAATAGGAAAGGCTGATATGGTATAGATGTTACTGAGAGCGCTCTGGACTTCTCTACGGATTCCAATCACCGGCTTCCGGAATCCGATAGTGTCCTAGGCGATTCACTTAGCGGGTTGCACCGTGATGTTAATGGTGATGAAGATGAAGATGGTGATCATTGCACTGATTCCGTGGGTGAGATGGATTTGGATCCATCGGTTGTTCGCCCATCGGAATTAGACCTTGGCAGAATTGAGGCAAATTCAACAAGAGCACAGCAGGTAGCTCAATTCTCTGAAAATAGTGAGCAGCCCAACACTTAATTTCAAGGTTGCAGTACTGATAAGGTAGATACAATACGGGAGCAGCCACAAAACTCGGAAGCTGGAATGCTGATGCCAAACCTCATGAAGGATACGGACATATCACTAGAGGAAATCACTGTTTCTCGAGAGCCAACAGATATTTCCCAGACCAATTTCAATGCAGCTGACTATTCTTGGCCTGAATTTGACACAAATGACTACCCATGGCTTGACGAGTTCGACGAGAATAATTATCAGTGGCCGGATAGGTCCTGAAAGCCTATTCTGGAAGTCCAGAATTAGGAATGACCAAACAATACCAGTCCGGGGTATAATATGCGTGCTTTATAACTCGAATATATGTTCCAATCTTCACATGAAGTCTTGTGACATGAGGTTCGTAAGAAATGGTAGCGTCTGATTTTTCTTTGACGCTCAGGGGGACGGCATCATAAGGGTAACGGTTCATGGGAGGGCGAAACTGGATGTTGCGATCCATTCGGAACACACGATAATCCGGGCGTTTTTGAAGACCCTAACCATATCAGTCAAAATTACAGAAAGAATCTGTTTTGAACCAACCATTTTGCAAAGAAGTGGCTCAATCCTCTCGTTCAAATCCGGGTCTACACATTCATTCATCCCGTGTATGCGTTCAAATTTTGTGGTGGCTTCGGATAACCAGTTCGCAAGCTTTTCGCATTCATCAACGGTGTCTGGAAGTGAATGCTCACTGGGAAGGTGAAGTGTCATGGCTATGAGGTTCGTCACGCGATTGTTCTGCTTGCTATCAGTGCTGTTCTTCGACAGGAATCAAACGCAGCTTGGGGAGATATGCTACTGTAGATGAACTTTTGTGCTCAGAATTTTTCGATTGACTCATCGCTCGCCGATGAAGCCTAGACACATGGCCTTCGTCCACATATCATGACTTCAGTCTATCAATGAACTTCTCGAATTTCTGCCCCTCAACCTTCCGTGGGGTCGCTAACCACGTGAACGTTTTTGCCTTCATTTGTCATAAACTAATAGCGGTAAGATATGGCAATTTGCAATATTAGGCCTTCATACATTCAGACCAGTGACTGGAATGAGTTATATTTTCCGCAATACTGCCCCATGAGCCTAAATACTTCCTTTCGAGTTTCCACACACAGTAAGGCTAATGCTACAAGCCACCCGCATGTACATATGCATGTCGAGCCCCAAAAAAAAACAATACTATTCAATCAAGAAGAACCAATTATGTCGATTCATTGTCATTGGCATGGCAGGATAATGTCCCACCCAACGAACAAACGCGGATGAATAGCGTGCCGCTCGATAATCCGGGATTTGAAGCCGGGGGGCGACGCGACTGGTTTCCGGCGTAGTATTTGCTATTCGCTTGTTGGCATTTAGAAATAGGTTAAAAGTAGTTTATTTGCCTGAGTATCTTCCTGGTTTTCTGCCATTAGATGCGCAACTCCCAATGGAAGGGTGTTTGCGAGCTACATCCTCTGAGCAATAAACCACAACTTTGGGTTTTGTGGAAATCGTTTGCCATGTTGAACCAAACCATGGATGGAAAGCCATTGTTACAACGTCATGCATCAGCACCACTGATCCACTGTTGACGCCGGGACCATGGAAGACACCATCAAATGTCTGAGGATCATTGAACACCTAGAAGAATTACATTACAATGAAGTGGTGAACCTGAAGACAGAGATAGGCAGTCGCATTGATGAGCTTTCTGGTCTGCGTTTAATATTCAACAAAGAGCATGCGGAGCGACAGATGTGAGAGTGGGAGAAGAGCGGAGAGGAAGGGAAAGATGTATTTTATGCAGTGCAAGATTTTCAACCAGAGAGAAGACATAGATTTATCAGAAGCACATGTACAACTTGGCTTCACTAATCAAGTCCAAAACTAGATCCGCACCCACAGCTGCTTCCAGCTTGTGGATTGCCAACGATTTTAAACTGGCTCCCCATCAGCTCGACCACATAGTCAACAGTACTGCCCCTCAGCAGGTCCAATGAGGGAGAGTCCATAACCACTTTGGCTTTTCTGTTAGGTGTTGCATCGGACATGCTGTGAGGTTCGGCTTCAAAGACAGTATCCTCAACTAGGTCAATCTCCGACAAGGGTTCCAGGGACATCTGATACTGGAAACCATGGCAGCCGCCACTTGTGACAG
This sequence comes from Amauroascus verrucosus, assembly GCA_001430935.1. Classification (NCBI taxonomy): domain Eukaryota; kingdom Fungi; phylum Ascomycota; class Eurotiomycetes; order Onygenales; family Onygenaceae; genus Amauroascus; species Amauroascus verrucosus. The sequence goes on from LJPJ01000910.1 coordinate 15,109, forward strand.
TGACCCGAAGATGGTCAAACGGCTCAGAGGCAGTGGCCTGGAGGGAACACAACGATGGAGGGCAGGTCAATTCACGGAGTCGCTAAATAGTGTATTTTGTGGTCAGCGTAGACTCATTGGTACTAACGGGGGAGGAAGAGAGATAAACGCAGGCCTGGTGATGCCGCCTGGACAGAGATCATGCCACTGGTGACCAAGGTGAAGGCCGTGTTCGACTAGCAGGACATTTGTATCTAAAGTGGAGGAGAGAGGACCCTTCCCTCGTAGTGCCAGTTTGTATGGGGGAAAAAAAGAAAGTGATGTGTAGCAAGCCACTGATCGGCAACCTGGTGGAAAGGGATGGAAGGGGATGGAAAAGGGGGCGCAAGGGAGTTGGGAGGGGCTGGGCCAATGAGGTAAGGCCACGAGAGCACAAGCGGTGATTCAGGCTGGTAGGAAGGTGCCAAATAGCGTCCTCGCGTGAAGACACCTGAACATGCCGGAATGTACCTGAAGGCGCGCGAACACACGCGAAGGAGGGTGAAGCAAAAAGCGGCCAGGGCGTCTTTCCCCACCAGGAAGGGTAGACGGGTGAGCAAAAACATACAACAACGCATTTAATTGCTCTAATACCGGGTCCACTCCACTAGCATGATTTCTCGCTATTGCCTTACACTTAGATGTTTTACTTAGGGAACTGCTTGGGGGCAACTGTGGCCATATCTTTTG